>VZZY01021432.1:0-71692 GCA_013400335.1 Eurystomus gularis | reverse complement strand
CAGCCCCCGGTACCCGGCTCCCTACGGCGGCAAATCCCCGGCTGGAGCTCCCCTGCACCCGCAGCAGCACAAGCGCTCGCCCGGGGGCTTCCAGAGGCACTACCAGGTATGGGGCAGGGCGGTGAGGAGGGAGACAGGCCCGCGCCTCCGCACAGCGGGGCGGGAGGGAGGGAGGCAGCCGCCGCCGCTGCTGCTGCTGCTGCTGAGCGGGGCCCTCAGCCCGCAGGACAGAGCACGCCGAGGGCTTCTGGCAAGGCGCAGCATCCGTCCTCTCCCCCGTGATTTGCAGGCTTGCACCGCACTAGGCAATGTCTGCCTTCCCAGCAGAGAGGCTGGAGAGACCCCAGCTCAGGCAGCTGTGTGAACAGGCAAGGGAAGAGGGCCCCAGGCCTGGCGGAGGCCTCTTGTGAAGGCACAAGGACTCACAAGAGGGTAGCTCTCTTCCTTTACATATTCTGGTGGGGGAAGGTAGACACAAAATGAAGTACCACCCAAAATTGCAGCAAACGCCTCTTTCCCTTGTCTGTACCTCCCTTGGATTGGTTTTCTTTAGCACAGCAGTGAAGCGCTGTGTGCTTTTACTTTGCCTGCGTTGTCTTGCATCGTGCAGGCAGCCCTAGCCACACACAGAGCTTTCTGGGATGCACACAAAGAAGTGCTCTATTAAAGAGAATTAAGCTGAGGTGCCTTTAAGCACAAATGAGAGCATCTGTTGGGATAATAAGAGTATCATTTTTAAGTCTTTGCGTTGCACTGAAAGCTTTCCTGAGAGCTATAAACAGTGGGTTCTGTGAGTCAGGCTTTTTTCAGATGGTTTAGTTGGGGCGTGTGACTGGCAGTGCAGATAGGGATGACAGTTCGTCAAGATGATAGCATCCTTCTTTACCTAGCTGGCTTTATGCAATGTTAGAGAAACCTTCAAAGTGTAACAAATAACATGTGCTGTACAAGCAACAGTAGAATTTTCAAGTGCTCTTACTGGCACTTTAAGGATTAAAGTGTAGTAATGAAGTCAAGCCTTAGTAGAGATTAGTAAAATCTTAACATGCCTGCACCACATAGTCACGTTTCCATTCAAAAAATAGTCTCTGGTTACTTTTTCACGATGCAGACAACTAGCTTACAGGAATCTCACAGTTGGTGGAAGGGGGTCTTCGTGAATTTTGTATGTGTTCTTCAGCGCAACAGCAAAGGCTCTCCCTTCAGGCTGGAAGCCTACAGCTTGCTTAACCTCTGTACCTGTTGAAAAAGCAAAGGACGTGGGGTTTCTGCTGCAGATTCTGGAGGGATAGTTTATGTCACCAGTGTCTAATTTCACTTCAGAAGATCCCTCTTTGGATATTCAATTTAGCGGTTTTTTTAAAAGTCTGACTTAACTGAGCAGAAGAATATGCAGGAATCCTTTTGAGTCAGAACAGTTTCATGTCAGGACCTGTGAGCAAGACCAGTCTCAGAGGCTCCATTCTTGGTGTTAAGAAACCTGTCGTGAAGAAGGTACAAGCTTGAACCCAGTCCCAGATTGTCACAACATTTTCCCTTCTCCCCTTTCTTTCTGGAGACACTGGGAGTAGTTTAGGAGCATTGACCTGATGGTGATGCTTTCTAAGACTAGAAAGACACCATATGTCTGTAGCTTTTTCTGGGACTAAGGTAATGTGTATGTGTGTAGTTCTCCATGCACACACATGGGTTGTTTTGCCTGGGAGGTGAACAGAGATGATCACAGAGGGAGGAACTCTCCTCACGAATCCCCATTTTCTCTGATATCAGCAACAAGAATCTCAGGCCATGAGGCCATTAATAGATTAATTTTCTAAGCATCAAATTTCTTCTGAGGTTTGTGGCTTGTTCCCCTCTCTTCTGTAGATGCTATCCTTGAGAGAACTACAGCGCCTTTGAAATTTATGACGCTACTGTTGCCTTCGAGATGAAAGTCTCACGTGACGCTTTCAGATCTCATCAGGAGATCCAAAAGACAGTTTATATTTACTTTAGTTTTCTGTTAATGACATGGCATTAGTATTTTGTGCCTGCAGACTTTCCTTTTTTGAAATGAACAGAAAACTTAAATTAGAGAAAGATCGTTAGCTTGATTTTTCCATATTGGCTGACCTAACCTTTACATGGTCAACAGGTTACAGAAGTCTCTATTTTTTTCTGTAGAGATGCATCCCCTTTACATTTTATGAAAGCGTGTTTGTTGCATTTCTTTAATAATCTCTTAGAATTCACCTGGCCGTAGCGTTTCCCTTTCTGCACTCGGCAGTGACTGTCCTAAAGCAGTATTACTCCACTCAGTAACATGCTCATGAACAGCATCATAGCATCTCTCTACACAGATGTAGAGAGAGGTTTGTTATCTGGAAAAAAAGGTATTGAGAATAGATGGATTGTTTAAGGAAAATTCAGTGAGAAAAAGGCTGTTAGCACCAGTGACAGTAAAATATAAAGTTGTTTTTAAGGTATCTTTGGCACCAAACAGTTTTGCTTGTATAGAATGGTTTCACTTGCACATATAGGGCTATTTTCCTTTTCCACAGGCTTATAATCAGAATAATCACATTTTGGTTTTATATAAAGACTAGTATTCTAATTTTTTTTAAAAATCTACATGCTTAAATTTAACACTTACTGAAGGCTGTCAATCTTTTATTACATAATAATACATTTCCTAGATTTCAAACATGCTAAAAAGTCAGTCTTACTAATGGCCTGAATTATATTATAGAGCAATTTAATATTATACAATAAATCCATCCAAAAGAGCCTTACCAATGACTGACTTTGTTCTGTCACAGGACACTGCAGATCGTGATGTCAGTTCAGCTTTTTTTAAGTTTTGCAGATTAGACATAATGTTAAATAAACTCCACACTCAAACTGTTGTATATCAAAGTTACAGGGTCTCCACTAAACACGGTGTTTTAAAGAGTTAATTACTACTTTATTTGAAGATTGAGTGCACTGCGTACTACTGCTTTACTACTAAACGTGAGTGCTTAGCATAAATGTCATTTTTGCTAGTGGATGTTGACTTGCTCTAAGAAACTCCATGTCCCTTAGAAAGTTTTTTAGATGTATTCTGAGGTGATTCTTTGACCTCACCCTCATGGTTTTGATACAACAAAGCATTTCTCTACCTCTTAGTAATTCTTCTGTTCTGAGATCATCATCGTAGCTACATAACCTCATTGTACCACAAGTCATTAGAAACAAGTGCCCTGTAAATGAAAGACATGGGTGTTCCTGCGTGTGGTTGTGCACCCATTGTCACCAAGCTTCAGGAGTGCTAGAAAGGGACTTGCTGGGACCGCACAAGCAGGCTCCTGCCCCAGCACCTTTTCAGAATAGGTTCGAGCAGTCTCAGGGGAAGCTGTTCCTCTGGCTAAGCTGTATGGCACCCAGAAATTGTTCCGTGTGATCTATTGATGTAGATTCTGTAGGGCTTACTAGTCAGATACCATCACTGCTGGTCCAGAAAGTCAGGGGGTGGGGAAAGCAGCCCTTAACCAGTGCCTTTATCCCCCTTTACAAAGTCAGAGGTTGATAATCAGCCTCGGGGACCCCTGTTCTTCTAATCATACAGAACGCAACAAGCACATTTGGAAACTACCTACTGTACATCTGTAGTATAGGCTGTTTAACTTTGGTTAAAACAACAAACACAGCTTGAGACAAAACCCAACTTTTTAGGAAGTGAATCTGAAGAAAAGAGCACTGGATGTTGCTAACAGGAGAAGATGGTTGTAGGGATTTTAGCTCTCTTTAAGTTGCAGACTTGTAGCAGGTTTGCAGAAGCAGTTGTGGCGATGCTTGATCTTTAAAAAAAAAAAAATCCAATATCAAAAGCTTCATGCAAAAGCTTTTTCTTTTATGCAGTGTCTGCTGAATCACCGATTACCATCCAGACTAGATATCCAATAAAGTCATCTGTTCTCAAATTTCACATAACATTAGTTTGGTTAAAACAGGATGTTTTGCTCAATAAGTTCTTTGGGTAATTTGTAGCTATTTGCATTATACAGTGATGAGCTCAATTAGTAGGTAGATAATATCTGACTTATCTTATAAACGTTATCAGCTCTTCCTCAGCCTCTAACTCCCTGTTGGGTTGTTGAGCTTTTGAGTCAGACAGGTCGTTGACTTAGGCAGCTGATGAGGAGCTTTTCTGTAGCTAGTGTCCCACAGTCAGGTAAACAAGTGTTTTAAAGAAGACTGTTGTTTTTTTTTTTCTTATCCTGGTAAATCACACATAATAAAAAGTATAATAAAGTTAATATTGTCTGAGAAAGATGCAAGTGAGGAGTAGTAATTATCGTGAATAATCAGCTTCAAAGCTCTGCTGCATTAGAAGGAAACTTTTTTTTTTTATTTTGCAGTTTGAATTAGTCTATTAAATGTTTCTTTACCTGATGGTTTTCTTCCAAAGGGATCACCCAGGACATCTACTCCATTTGGTACAGCGCATGGCAGAGAGAAAAGAGTGTCTAATGATGTGGAAAACTATTACAGACCTTCAATGCTTGAGGACCCATGGGCTGGCCTAGAGCCAGTTTCTGTTACAGACATAAACCAACAATACAGCAGTGAGCAAACAACATATACTGGTAAAAAAGGGAGGTATTTCAGCTAACACTTTTAAAGGCCACATAACTCCATCTTGTCAGGAAAACTCCGGGACAGAATCTTTACACTCACACAAGAGGAACAATTATCAAGACCTTAGATAATGCTTTTATTTGATCATGTGTCCACCCTTTTATCCTACTGGGTTTTTTTTTATTGCATTGGATATTTTTATGTATGGGAGGGAAAAGGAGTGGTAGGAAAACTTACATTTCTGGCTACGCGGAAGTGCCTACCAGCTTTGAAGAACAAAGTGTTCTTTAATCACCAGCGACTGCTCTGTGACTGTTAAAACAGGTTTCCATATATTTACCTCTTCCACACCAGATTGTTAGCCTTTTATTGTAAACTCCTTTAGGAAATGGTATTTTTTTATGTTTCAACATTTTTAGAATGAAGTAACTTGGAAATAAAGTTTCGTAAATCCTTGTTTTGTAATGTATAAAGATTATTTTAGGACTTTTGTTAAGGTGTACACGTTAACACAGATAGTACTAGCGAAATAGGTGACTTCTGTAAATGTGCTTGTATGCTGTAGGTAACCTCTGGTTTTGTACATAGTATTTTTTGTTAATTGTAGCGTAACATGAAGTTGAAACGTGACTTTTAGCCATCTCAGGAAACAAATGTATTGTCTTTTGGAAAGCTTAATTTGTTGAACCAGCTCTTGAGTCATAAACAATTCTGTACTCATTTGCTTTTGTATTAAAAAAAAAAAAAAATCAGACATTTCTGGATTATAGTAACAAGTCGGTTCAGTAGCAATTTAAGGAGCACATGAACCATCAAGATGAAATAAATGCAAATGTGCTTTCTGGATCCACCTGTTAGAATAGCATAGGATGACTGACAGTTTGTTAAACAGTTGGCATTAATACATGCATGGCAACTCTGTTTTCTTACTTGTATGAGATTTTTCAAATTTTAAAAAATATTTGTTTTTACCTATGGCAGGCATCTTTGCCTAGAGAAGTCTTGTTTTGTGTGCCTGCATGCTATATTTTTATACAGAAGAGAACAATGAGGGTTTTTTTGAGCTTGTCTATACATGAAAGATCCATTCTTCAATCCAGTAGTGAAAATTCTAATCCAGAATAAATAAGAAATGGTTCCAGCTGCAGGTTTGCTCTTCATGTGCCATGTTAAGCCTGCAGTAGATACCTAAACTTTTGTCGAACGTACCGTTATTTGTTGATGTTGGCTTTTAAGCAGTAGGTAGAGGGTGAAAACTTAGTTAAGAATAAATAAAAACATTAGTTCCGTTTTCAAAGCGTATGTTTTGTTTTAAACTTTTTTGCATACTTCAACAGAGAACGTATTTTTGTAGTCCTGAAGCATGGGTAGGTAGAAAAGCACAGGGAGTCGTGTTAGACTGTTGTTAGTACCTTGTCTTGTGCTGAGGGAGAATAGCTTCTGCATCTGTTTCAGCGTCAAGTGGCCGGGGTAACGCTGCCTTGAGGAGCAACTTCAAACAGGAAGGGAGGTGAACGTGTTGAAATGGGCTAGCAAAGCCCCTTGCCCTTTTATGACCATCATCTAAAGTGTGTCACTTGTGTCTTCCCCCAGTTGGCCTTATTGTTTTTGTATTACATCCAAAAAGGCCGCTCAGAGAACTGAAAAGGTGATACCCGCTTGATTGTCAAGAGTGGTTAAATCTTCATCCCAGAATCAAAACCGTGCCTTGCGGCAGCTGCCGGTATCTGTAACGCGTACCAGCAAAACTGAAGAGGACTTGACCAGTTGTAGATAGTCTTTAGAATTTATAAGTCAATTAATGTCATTGTGAAAAGCATAAAGTTTTTCTTTCCTGGTCTTTGGCTTTTTCTTTTTTAAACTTGTCAGGTGCTGTAAAGCTGACAGAAAAAAAAAAAGTTACAGAGTGCTTAAAAGAGTCACCTTTTTTGTTGCCATTTCCTTTGTAATTCAAAGCAGTTTACTTTTTGCAATGTTTGGCGGTCTTGGAGAAGCAGGTACCATTTTGTTTGAGAGACTAAAGCTATGATGTGTTCCCAGTTAGACATGAGAAGACACTTGGAAAAGGATTCATGACAGAAGAGAGACTGTTAGAGGTGGGACTGCTCATACTGTAGCCAATATCAGCTGCCCTTGCACATTGCAGAGATGCGTTTGTCCACTTTGGCTTTGCAGTTGACCCAGGGATCAAAGCCAGACTCCTCTGGTCATTACTGTTAACTCCTGGAACTGGGTGTCAGACATCAACGGAGGTAAACATTCCAGAAAGAATTGAGGAAATAATCTTGAAGCGTTGTTTAATCAAACAGGCCTTCCACAATGCCATCTGTTAAGCTGCTGCTCCAGTGCACTTCAGGATATGACCCAACAATTTTTAAGTACATCATACCGCTAAAGACTTCAATAATTTGGTCAAGAATCAGCAAGGAATTAAAATGTAGATGTAATAAACTTACTAACCTTATCATACTGCACCAAAAACTTAAAAGTGACTCACCTTTCTGGCTTCCAGGACAAATTCTGCAATTACAGTAAAATCTCAAAATGTTGTTGTTGAATAGCTGTAAAATGCACGAACACATGTTCACAACTATAAATATAATGTACTTAAAGCCGATTTAAGCTTTGCCTTTTTTGCTACAATAACCAGGAAGCTTAAGCACTCACTTCCTCACCAGTGTTTCTCCTTTTTCCCATATGGCGAACATTCTTCTTCCCCACATGTTTCTAATGGAGATAGGATCTATCCCTTCCTCATTTGTTAATGAGGCCACTTCACAGTAACAGTATGGCTCTGGAAATAGCGTTTGATGATGAAAAGTACAGCACAAATGCAGCCTTTCTTCACGAGCCCGCAAAACAAAACAGTGTCTGTCTCTTGCTAACGAAGGGATTCTTCTGTAGCAACACACTAAGAGTACGGGCATTGTTCTTTCTCCAGCAGACTCCTTAGGTGTTAAGGTAAGTCATTTAGCAACTTTTTCAGAAGTTTGGATCGATGAACTTCTTTTCCATTCTCTTCTGTTTGCATTGTGTTTGTCTGTCAAGTCCGTCTGACTTTCCATTCCGTTGGTGTGAAGAGTTGTGTAACTTGTGACTGTCTTCTAGGAAAAAATTTAATTTGATTTGTTGCTGATTGCCACTACGGTGTGCTAATATCACGTTAGAGAGAACTGCAAGCACAGTTCTGTGTAACAGGGCAGCCGGCTGGGGAGTTACCAAGTTGCGTACTGTAATACTTCAGAGGTAATTCAGGTTTGGGTATTTATAATACGGAATATTCATTTGTCTGCGGCACTTCGTACACGCTATGTTACATTGAAATTGTAAAACAATTGAGAAGTTAAAATACCAATTAAAACGGGATTTTTGAAAGTCATATCAAGCTACTTCTCTTTAGAATGAGCAGCAAGGCATTGAGATGTAGCATTTTTCTGATGTCAAAACTGGGAACGCTTTGGAGGGGGAATGCTTCTGTTCAAGAGAGAACTGCTTTTGTGGTCGGGTTGGTTTTTTTTCCCTGTTAAGGATATCTTTAGGTGCCCTTCACTTGATGTAATGTGTTAATTAGCCGTCTGGGGGGGAGCATTTGATATGTGCATTATGGGGAAAGTCTACGAGTAGCTATTTAGCTCCCTTCTAAAGAGAAGGTTTTATAGTCTCTGGGTTTCAAGCGCTTCTGAGTAATCTCACTGATGTCATAGGATTTGTTCATGCAAGCAAGATGTGTAAGTATCTGACATTACAGTTTGAAAATTGTATCACCCACATGTGTCAGTGCTTTTTACCAACTCTGAATAAAACTGTTCTGTTCAGCAGTTGCTCTGAATTCCATTTCATACATGTGCTTTTAAACACGAGCCACGCCTGTCTTGCAGTGAGTTAAACTTGTTTTTACAACATTTTCCTAAATTCTCAAGTAAAGACTTGGTTCTCCTTCCCCCAAATCTTGGCACTTGCCTTCCTCCCATCTTCCTTGAACTGTGGGGAGAAGGGAGGATTGCCCACGCTGACTGGGGTAGAATCGTACCGTGATTTTCGTGTCTCGGGCTTTCAGAAGCTTGTGTACCAATTGACATAGTAACTAGTTAAACTTTTTTTGTGATTTGAGATGGCTGAGACAATGTCTTACACCCCAGAAGGACAGAAATAACCCCGCTGTGTTAACGCTTAACAGTCCTATAGTTCAGCATTCAGTCATTCGTTCACAATCAAACTTTTTGCCTGTGGGAACTTTTCGTCTGAATGTCTCACTGGGCACAAAGTGAATCGGTTTCATTTTCTGCTGTTTTCACTGAAGTACGTGCTTTGGTGACTTCACGAACACTTTCTCAGCCTGGGCTCCTGACTTTACAAATACACTAGCTCTGCAGTGCTCGACCTCAGATCTAAGTCTTTCCTTTAAGACATTTTAGATCTGGCTAAAAGTGCTCAGTGTCCTCTTTGCTTCCTTGACGCTAGGAAACCTTTGACTAGTGGGCTAGAAACAGTTGGGCAGGTGCCAGAACAGGGTCATCAAACTCCCCTTCCTCTCAGAGGGTACCCCTCGTTTCTTGCCCTTCCAGCGCAGAGCCAAGTAGTTACTAGTCATAGCCAAACAGTCGTCCCTTTGGTTTCACCAGCTCTGTCTGGGTTGTAGCGTTTTAAACCATGCTGGTGGTTTGCTTGGTGCAAATTTTACCAGCATTATAGATTCTAATATGTAGTTTAACTCTTAAAACTCCTGCACAGTCTCTGCTGTAGTAAAATCACAGGTGAATGCCACTGCCCTTTGTCCATGGGTCTGTGGCTGTTGCACGTTCCTTTTCTGAACTATAAACAGGAACATTTGTACACAAGAAAGTTACTTCTGGGGCTAGAAGGGGTCAGAGCAGTACAGTATCAAAGTTAAAATTTAACAGCAGTATTAAAAGTAAGAGCTTCTGTGTCCTCTTGAACAGGACAGAAATGAAGCAAAACATTAAGCAGTTGAGATGCTGAGCTGGAAACGGGTCTGCGCAGTGCGAGGTGGACAACGTGGCATGGGCAGCGTGACAGATCAGCACGGCCTGCACTGGCCTGACTGCAGGCTGTTGTGGTGAACCCGGGACACGGGTACAAGGGGGTTCTAACAAAGCTGAAAAAACACCATCCTGCTCCCTAATAAGACAGAAAAAGGTGTTTCTCAAGAATTACCTTAGGAAAGATGAATTCTTATGCAGCCTCAAACGCTTACACAGCCTCATGAACTGTGAGGCCTGTCTTGTTCTTTCTTTTCTTCTGGAGAAGCACTGGCTTGTTACCAATAACTTCAGAGCTCCCCGTGATGTGAACTCAGCCAAAGTCATCAAATCCCCATGTGCCGTGTCCTCTGAAAAGGCGAAAAGTCCATTTTACACAGAATATCAGACACACTCCATTTCACAAACGCCTAGGCCCTGCTCTTCACTGGATGTGCCAAGCTTTCGATGCTAAGATTAGCACGTGCTTCATACATTCTGAGAGTAAAGTATTCCTGCATTTTTATTTCGAATGTCAGTATTTTTTGGCAGTAAAAAAATGACACCTTCAAGTTCTACCAGGGAAGTAATTTTCAAATACTAAAATTAATTCCCAGGTTTGCTTTATTCTGAGTATTTGTTTTTTACGGGTAACAGCAACAGGATTGTGGCGGATGTATTAAATTTATACTCTTTCTATTTTTTTCTCCCCTACAAAAGGAAGAAGTTTAATTAATTTCATTCAAATGTCAAATCTTAAGTAGTGGTGGCAGTGGCATAGTATAGTTCAAAAGAATCTGAGGCTCCTTCCTTCCTGACTAGAAGGAGCTTATGGTTTCCAGAACTGGCCAACGCAGCTCGAATGGGATTTTAACAAGGACAAAACAAGACCTCTTCCCTCCCCCACGTACAAACACACCCTAAAGGATTTTTCATTTTCTAAGCCTACAGCGAGCCCCTGTGTTATTGGGGTCAAAGATAAGAGAATTTAAGTTGTTCTTTCAGTTGTTCGTTAGTGACAGCATCTTAGGAGGCAAAGAATTTGACATCACAGCAAGCTGAAATTTTTAACACAATTATTTTTAAAGGGGCTGTGCCAGAAATCTTGCACGTACTACCCTGCTTTTACAAGCAGTAGTAACCGTGCTGCTTGATGCTGTATTAAAATACACCTTCTGGTATCCATATGTATTCTGCCACAGTCCAACGGCTGTGTAGTCAAGACAGTTAAAAGCTGTTAGCGCAGAAGCAACAAGTGTTTGCCTTGGGTTTAAATCTTTGCATGAGGAAATTCCTAAGAGGCCACACTGCTGAACACGATGTTGATGCACGTATTAATATAAATGCTAATACATGGAAGGACAAAACCTCTTCCACGCTGATGCATTCCTTTTTCAAGCATCACACAAGCCCGTGCTGAAACAAGGGAAGAGGAATTGAGCTAATTGACAGCTTCTGCGGCTGACTACACAGCGTAAACCACAAATAACAGAGCAAACATAAGATTTAAAAAACACTGATTGCCAACTGGGAAGTAGCATCAACAGTAATTGGATTGTAAGTAGTAGTTGCACAGCATTTTTAAAATCCAACCACTACCTCCTGTGGCTTAATGGAGATATTTAGGTTAATGTAAAACGCAGTTTTGAGCTGTATTCCCTTCACAGATGTTAGGAATTAATGTGTTCCTATTGCTACAGTTGAGTTTGCAGAAGAGAATAAGCATCTTCACCACTGGCCTGAGAAGCCTCGCATCTCTGCATAAGTCTCGTTTTCATCAGCATTTTTTTTTAAGCTAAGAAAACTGCATTTGAACAGCTCGGGAATCATCAAAAAGAGGAAAGGGAGAATTAACATCTGCAGATAGTCCAAGTGTACGACTTGAGTTGGTAACTGTAAGAGGGCACCAAGGGGCCATCTATTGGTTACTTGCCATTCCACTTTCCTCGAGCTGTTTCCCTTTGTAAATTTTTAACAGCCTTCTCGTTGCTACAGCAAATAAATTACGCGGAGGAAAACGATTTGGTTGTTCATTTCCAGATGTTAAGAAAGCGGTATGTGCACCGTGGGCAACAGGTTGAGAAACTGCAGTACCTGTTCACGAATGAATGAACTGCCAGATTGTGTCCCTGTTGAAACTGAGGAGAGCTGATGCTACCTGCAGTGTTCCTGTATACTTAGAATAACTTCTAATGTAAGCTCCAAGTATGTAGAAAGCTTGCTCAAAGAACCTTTAAATCCCTCCTTTCAGGGTATCTATTGCATCTGGTTGCGTTGTTCTGATACTGTTTAATTTCCTGTCAAAATAATTGCTGGATGTTTTATACATTGACTCCTCGCTGCTGGGAGGTGAGGAAGAAACACACTCAGCAAGTCTTCTACTGCCTCTTTTCCCCCCCTCGTGGGTTCTCTGAACTGTCTGTGCACCAGCTGTACGTTAAGGCTTTTCTGCATAGGTTTTCCCTGGAAATAAGCTTGCCTTTCCTGCCGGTTCCATTGGAATAGGCTTGATCCGCCCTTCGGAGCTCTGCTACCAGTAATTGTCTGCTGGAGGCTTTGGTGGAATTGGTGCCACGCAGCCACCCAACATACCCAGTCCACCAAGGGTCCTGTTGGTTTATGTTGCTGGAGGTGGTGGGACGATGCCAACGAGTGCACACAAATCCTCCTGACTCATCTAAATGAGCCTGCACTGCCTGAGTGGTGGACTTTGCTGTGCGGTGAGAACTGTACAAGGCAGATATGCCCCTCCTGCAGCAGCCGCCCTTTTCTCTCAAGATTAAGAGAAAGTTGTCTTCTGAACATGCAGACAGGTGGTGTTCAGGTCTGTGTGAAACATTGCGAAGACAGAGGCAAAGTCACTCAGCAGACAACAAAGTGTGTAAGAAAAGGGCATGAAAAAACAGTGTCATCTTGATCCCAGTTCTTCCTGGTAGATTCCCAACACAACCAGACTCATATTTCCACTCAGCGTATCGTTAATGATAGTACACCAAGTTGGAGGGAGAAAAACTACCTCAGGAAAGCACAAAATCAGGTACGCTCCCTTCAGCAGCCACAGAACATCTTGCTGGTTTTCAATCCATGAATGACAAAACCGCAGACGTGTGTTTCCAAGAGAAGTGAGTTCTTTGAGTGGCAAAAGTAAAAGTTCTGTGTGTAGAGACCTTCTCTATTCAGTATATTTCATCATTTACTCTCAGTTTCAGCTTCAGTCCAGCCCCAGTTACTTCAATGCTAAATTCGACTTCAGAAGCTTTTAAACAGCCAGGAGATTTGCTACGGAGCAAGTCTTGTAACCCTTCCAATGAGCAGAGGAAAAAGCAAGGTTCTGGTGTCATTCTAACTGCACTGATGTCTCAGAAAAACAGCAGAAACATCAAAGTAACGCCTTTACCAGAGAGCAGTCTGTTGCTATGCAAACATCCCCAAACAAATAATCCTGAGTGAAGGTTGGACTTGATGATCCTAGAGGTCTTTTCCAACTGAAATGATTCTATGAATTCCTGATGTTACTTAGGGACCTGGGGAGGATGGGCAGTACAGCAGAGTTCCCCGTCTGGCACCTCCTGGCAAGGAGGCTCTCTAGAGGAAGGGCCTGCATCTTCTAAAGCACCACTGGAGTTCACCATCAGCCTTTTCCAGCTGTTTGCAGCGTCACAAAGCATCAGCACAGCACACGGGTGGGAGTCCAGAATGCACGAAAAGTCTCCCTGTAAGTAACACAGAAGGGTAGACAGCTCAAGAAAGGCTTTAAGACCTGCATTCATTTCTTTATTCTGCTTCTTCACAGGCTGCGCAATATTCTTTGTGGCCAAGTCTTGCCTGGGCTCTGGACTCCCTTTCCACCAACTATTCCCATATTCTCTTTGGCTTATGCGCCATTTGAACCAGATACTTCCCTCCTAAAACACTTCTGCTCCTAAGCCATCCATAATTTACCTTCTTCAGAGCTATCTGAATCACAAGAAGGGTTTTCCACCCTGAACTGACTACCGCTGTTCCCCATGTTCTCCTCACAAAGCAGACAGTGCAAGTGCTTTCAAATCGAGTCAGAGCTTGAGTAGTCTAAAATGTGTTTCAGACTAAACCTGCTGCTGTCTGAAACAAGAAAGCTAAACTCGAGTGAGCTTTTCCAGCCGTGAATCTCAGGACAGCAGCTGTCAGTAACCTCCCTGGGAGTAATAACGTTGCTGTTCCAACATCGTTGCCAAGTGATCTGCAAAGGTACCTCCATCCATCACCTGTCTGCATCTTCCTCCTTCTTCCTTCCCGCAGATTCTTCTCAGACTCCTGCTTCGTTATCTTTGTCCTGAGGTCCTGTTGGATTTTTCTTTTTATTATTTCTTTTTACTAGCTCCACATTCTAAGCATCTTTCAAAAATGTACAGAAAAAGAGTTTTTAAAGTTCCAGTCAAAAATCTATGCATGCAGAGTCCCAAAGAGTGGGTGTAGTGATTGGCTTCAACGATGCTAGTTTGAAAGTATAGGATGCAGACCTTGCAGGAAATGTGGATTCCATAAACTAAAGCAACATGTGAAATCATTTTTTTTTCTTTTTTCCCCCCTAAGAAACTACACAGATCTCGTCAAATCCCAAATCTCACTGTCCACCGGCTGGTGCTAGAAAGAAGTATTTATCCTGGTACCCTGCACGCTGTTAGGTCTAAACCTCACCTGGCAACTCCCACATCAAACCAACAACATTGTTTAAACCGCAGCATTTGTCGAACCACAACATAGATCTAACATATAAAGATGTTAGATGGCAGATGTTAGATGGCAGACATGCCAGCATCTATCAATCGATGTTGATCCCAAGCCTTACTGCTGTGTCGCCTAACAATCTGCTCTCTGCCTACTCTGGCTTTGTCTCACATCAGCTGCCATCAGTTAGTTGCATTTTACATTTTTATACCATATTAAAGAGTCAACGCATCAAGTTTCCATTCAGGGAGGTTGTCAAGTAGCATTGGAAGATTCTCTGTCCCAAATACAGTCATTAAAGTCACGTTAGGACATTTTTTTTTCTAGGACTGGATTTTTAATCTGTTTTCTGAAGCTTTTCTAACAAGTTTTAAAGGAATGATTTACTTCCATTAAAACCATATACTAGTGTCCTACTAATTAATACTAATGTTGCATACAAGCCCTTAGCTTCAGCATCACACCGGAAGGTGGCATTCCTTCTCACTGCCTTTATTCCCACTTCTTGTGCCTTATAAATGTGACCAACTTCACCAATATTTGATGTGTGATCTTACATTTCACCACATCAAAATACTGAAGTTCCTGCCCCGTGCTCTTCTGCTTTCCCTCATCTCTTCGTGCAATGGTTAAAATTGCACCTAAAATAAAAACTCCGTGAGTACCCCAAACACAAACATCGTAACGCTGCACATTCTAACCCTCCTAAATTGTCATCACTAGCTACCACAGCTTTGGCGTCTTCGTTACATTTAGGCTTTGAAAGGCAGAATGTGCTTTTGTTGTCTTACGGGCAGAAAGGGTTAAAACAGTTCATGGATTTTTCGTGGTATCTCCCTTTCCTCTCTAGAGAGGACTGTCCTGGAGTAACGTAAACACAGACACCTGCTTACTGTCACTTTGTCCTTCTCTTCAATTAATACGACTAAAGCATCCCTCAGCGGGGTCAGACCAGTCACATCTCGTCCCACACTCCTGCGACCTGGTGGCAGAAGCAGATGCTGCTGAGGGGGAGCATCTCCCAGGCCACTTCCTGGTGGCCCTTCATGCTCCCAAGCATCGGCAGTTAGGTGAGGGGTGCTGGGGCACGTGTGTCTGTCTGCTCTCTGTTAATGCCCTTCTGTGGGCCTGTTAGCTATGAGTTTGTGTAATTCTTCTTTGAAGCTTATGAAACAATTTGCTCTTTTAAAATATGGTACCAAACCCGATTTGCTTCTCATACAAAAAATTACCAAAATTGTCCCAATTGCCTATACCTAAAGCAGCTAAGTATGTACGGGCCATCGTGAAGCACAGTGAACACTTACGGTAGGAAGACCATTCGACTGGAGTGAATACCTGGAAAAAAAAAAAACACCAAGTCAAACTGATGCCAAGACAGTGAGGTATCTCAGCAGAAGTGTACAGCTCTGCATCTCTTTGTTGTGAGAACAACTCCTTTTGACCCAGTTTGGGAATCGGGGCTCATCTCTCATTAGTTTGCCTCTCTGGCTCCCAGCAGCCCAGAGTGACAGATCTCTGCAAATAGGAGAACAATAACACACAGTTCTAGAAACAGCTTTAATCCCTATATCCCTTTTAATATAAACACCACATTAATTAGATTTCATTAAGCATCACCTCAGCCTTTACAGAGGATAACTCTACTATTCCATCATTTTACAAGTGGGAGAATTAAAGAATAGTAAGAGAAGGTGTCTCAGTTAAACCCTTCAGTGGCAGAAGAGCCCCCAGTGTTTTCTCCTCTCCCGATCGCATTCCTTAAAGCTGATGAATCAATAATCTTTTCAGAGCAGGTTTCCAGTGTATCCCCTTCCTGGGAGGAAGCAGAAGGGCAGCCGCGCTTCCCAACACACGCTAACGATGAATGGTGGCTGTTTAATTCTGTGAGCGTCGCTCTCTGTGCTACAGCTGCTCATGAAACGTTCCAGATTCTGAGACAGGTCTGCAAAACCACTTTGGGTTTCCTGAGCACCTCTCAGTTTTGCTGTAGAGAATACAAACAGGCTCAGAAACACCGCTCTTAACAAAAGAAAGCCACTTCTTATGTCACTAGGTTGCAAGGACTTGGAACAATTGAGAATCTCTGCGATTTCTTTGCTAATCCACACATTTGTGAGGTTCACAGCTCTCGAGGGCTGCGTTTCAAGTCCTCTGTGGACAAAGCAAGTACGCCAAATTATACCTAATTTTTTTTAATGGAAGGTAATTTTATAAAAAAAAAACAAAACTGTTCAAAAGGGAAATTCTATCACTGGAGAATTAAATGGAAATCCCTGCTGAAGTTTACAGGGGGTTGGTTTTCATCCTTTATCTGACCTGAAATCTGCAGTGACAGCAGGAACAGTTTCAAACCAAAGTAACAGGCTCAGTTTCCACGCACAACACAACGATAGCAAGGGAGGCCACAGTCTGCGAGGAAACAGAGAGGGAGACTCGTACTGTTGGGTTTCACTGCACATGGAAATCATCTACGCTGTGATCAGAAGCGTGGCCCCTTCCAGTGGAAAGTTCTCAAGCAATGGTCGCAGAGTGAACCAGTCTTTAGCTCTTCTAGCCAGTTATTTAATGAGGCTTTTTTTTTTTAAATCAATTTTTCTTAATAACTGATAAGATGCCTAATGTGGCGAAGCACCTGCTCTCTCATCTGGAGACAACTGTGCTTCAGCTTTTCAGAGGAATTAATTGGAGCGCAAAACGTGGCAGTATCCTCAAATGTGTTGCAATAAACTCTCCGTGCTTCGAAACAGAGAAATAATTCACAAGCTCATTTCCAGAGTTGAGGTGTCAGGTCTTGAAGTTTTTTTGGTTGGGGATCTTTTTTTTGGACAGGAGCTTTAAGTGGCATAAGCTCTTTCTAGGGTGTAAAACTGTGACTGTAATAATTTAAGAGTCTTTTCATGCATCTTTTTTTTTAAAAAGCTACAGAAAATCAAGCCTAAAACTTCATGCATTGCTAGTAGTGGTCACACTGAATTTAATATTCCGACGTGTAACATAGTGCAGCATGATGTAGATGATGTTTCACAAAACACGGTGTAATACAAGCATTACAAACCTCATTTCTTGCTTTTTCTAACTAAAGAGCATTTAACGTCAACTTGAGCAGCTTTGTCCTTCCCGCTTATGAACGGTTTTAGAGCTGCTCTGAAGAACTGCAGGAGCTTCCTTGGAGCAGCCGCTTTACAAGAATCCTGCTGATAAATCTAATCCAATTTGTTGGGTCTGTTTCTGTGCTCACGAATTCAATAACGCTGCTGTTGATGTGTTACCGCTCCTGCGCTGTGAGATCCTCCAGCCGAGTTACACGACTTGTCAAGCGCTTCTCCGTTGGAAGAGGTCGCGCCGGTGTCCTATTAAACAGCCTCCGCGCAGCAAAGCACCTCCCTGTGTTGTTCACGTCGATGTTGTCTCGTCAAAACGGCCTCTGCGTTGTGTAGAAAGTTGGACACTTGTCCCCTTTTCCTACAGCAGAAGCTATTTTGATCGGTGGCACTTAAAATGCAACTAGAAATAGATGCCCTCCAATTGAGTGTCAGCGAAGCATCTGCATTTGATGTTCTTTCTATTCCATGTATGAAATCCTGACATTTTCCTCTTCTCTGCAGCCTCTTTTGTTGTCAGCAGAAGGGTTTTAGAGATTTTTATTTCTAATTAACCGCTACCACTGATCCCTTTTGTTCTCAGGAGCGTTTTCTTTCCACTTCTCTAGAGGCAACTGATGATCTCACCTAACATGCAAGCTACCAACTTGCTGATTTTGTTACAGGCTGCAGTGACTACATTTAATTCTGTTGGATGCTGTTTATTCCCCTTCTGCTCCTGCCACCACAAACATGTCATACGGATGAAATATTTAGACAGAAACATATTTTAACCAAGGCAGGAGGATGCCTCGTATTGGGACTGTATCTCAAGTAATCAGATATTTTTAGAACTTGATGGAGATACTTATTCAAGAAAAAAACAAAAAAAAGAAGACTGTTTAGGAAGTCCTGCCAGTTTCACCAAAATATTGCAGTGAAAATTACTTTTTCTTTTAAAAGTTGACATTTTCTCAGTCAAATACTGTTTTTCGTTCGTCACTTCAAAGAGAAGAACAGATGCTTTTGAACAAATGTTGCTTCAAAGAAGTAACTGAAGAGAAAGATTTATTTACTTACCAGCCTATGAACTACATACCGAGACAAAGTATGGCTCATTTTATCTTTACATACAAATCTCATGCGTATGAAACCATACGTAAATGAAGCGTATGAAGGTATTTCGTATAAATTGCCTGTGTGCCCATACTACAATAAAAAGAGTTAGAATTCATTTCCTATCACAGATTTCATATTAGCCTCTCTCTTCTGCATTTCACATCTATCCTTCCTACAAAGCCGAGAGCACCTTATTTCATCACACTGTATCTAGCCTCATACCTACATTTTCAATGAACTCAGAAAGCACGGGATTTCAGATGCAAAGCGATGCTTTGATTTACTGCTTCCCATAACAAAGGGCATAACATAATTGTTTTTAGGATACAAAAGCTCCGTGATACCAAAACCCTAATACGGGAGTTGAGAAATGAGAAAGAAGAGTTGAGAGGTCACAAGGTAGCAACAAATGACAGGCGCTTCAATAAAGCACGCAGAAGGTTTTCCTGGATGGCAGTAAAGAAATTGCATTCTTACAGTTAAGATTAATCGTGGTATTTAAAGAAAAAACAAATACAACAACAAAAAAAGAAAAACCAAACCTAAACTGGAGCCTCCCAGGAGGTCAGCTGGAAGAGAAGGGCCCTCTCCAGTTGATCTGATGCTAGAAGCCACAACAGGGTTGAATTTCTGATAGAAAAGGTCTGCAAAGTTCTGTGGGATTTGGTTTATCGGTCACTGCTCCCAAAGGGCGATATTGTAATTGCAAGTACAGTTTGCGAATAAAAATTATTACTACTACCTGCACGTCTTCTTTCACTGTCTTGCGTAATTGTATGTGCTCGCTCGGGAGTCTCAGAGCAGGATCTGCAATCCGTTACGGGAAGCAATCTGGGGAGAAAAATGTACGTAGCTTCTAATAAAGTCTGCCAGATTCTGAGTAATACTTTCCTGATGTGGAACCACCAGACCATCTGCAGATAAGTTTTGAAATGTTATTTGCTACCCTGCTTCTCATACGCATCATTAATAGATTCCTGGTCGTTTCCCACCTCTTCCGTAGTTTGTATTCTATTCCCCCCTCAATGAACAATTTTCACCCAAAAAAAGGGTATTAACATAAATGGTCACAATTAATCTTTGTTCTGCCGGAGCAGGGTAAAAAGCAGGAAGGTGCCTGCGTGGTCAGACAGCCCCCTGCCTTCCTTGTCTTGAGGGCAAGGGCTCCAGCCCGGAGAGGACACGAGTTTTCAAGAGCTTTTGTGGGGTGGGGAAGGTCACAGGTCTGCTCACAGGTGGCTTTGGCCGCTGGCTTTGCACACAGCGTCCTTCGTTTCCCAGTACAGGGATAAATTTCCATTTTAAACTCCAGGGCAGGAAGGCAGGGGATGGCCTGCTCCTCCTATCCTGAGCGACAGGGTACAACTATTTATTCAGATTTTATGGACAAGCAACAAGGCATGAAAAGGCTACACAACTTTTCCGGGACAGAACAAGAAACAGCCTCATCCAACCTAAGCTTTGGGCTCTGTCTTGTATTTTGGAAACAATCAACATCCATTGGCCTGGTGGGGGGAACAGCAACTGCTGGAGCATCCAGAAACCATTTTTCCAGAAGGAATGATAACATACACAAGGTAGCACTGGTAATGCTGCCTTTAAAGACGCTACACAGCGATATTTGGGGGTTTTACACTGCAATCTAAATACCATTCTGTGAGAATAACTGTATCATTGGGGCAGCATTTTGGAGCTTCCTCAGGTTTTTCAGAGCAGAGGACCTTCCGTTTACCTTGTCTTGGAGCTTACAATTTAGAGGCTAACATTGGTGTGGCATTACAAGACCTGGCCCATCTGGGGGCTCATCTCTGCGCTCGCTGCTGTAACCCACACAAAACAGAGACGCCCATACTCAGCTCCTCAGTTCACTGCAGACATCCTGCGTGACCTTAGACAAAGCCCCTTCCTCCCAGACTCCCACATGAAAACTACCAGCATTCTTCTACCACCCTCCCCTCCGAGGTAACGTGAGAAGAAGGGTCGTGGTGTGTTTATCACCTGTGCTAGGAGAAGCAAGTATTCCCTTCTTACGGAGGGGGTGAAGAACACCGTGGATGCTGCCTGGTTCCACACCTCGGATGACCAGCAGGTTCCTGAAAATCATCTCGTCATTGAACCAGTGATGGTATTTCAACTACTCCAGGAGGCAAACAGTGCTCCGACCAGGAACACACAGACGCACGCCTGGGGCTTCCATACAAACACTCCAGATGCTCCATGAAGGAAGCTCAGATCAAAACCAAGCGCTTTGCAAGGCAGCAGGACGCCACGGTGCCACCACGTCTCTGAGCGCTTCCAGGCCCCTGCCACAGCAGAGCGTCACCTTCTCGTCATACCCTGCCCCTCCAGTCTCCTCAGAGGAGCGCAAACGGCACCAGCCTTGCATGAACCGTGAGCCAGAAGGGCATGGAGAAGGCAGCAGCCACAGCATCGTCCTACCAAGAGCAGGGCTGCCACGTGCAGCCACGGGGTCAAAGGGGGGGAGATGAACAAAACCATCGTTTTGTCACTGGGTGTCTGTCCCCCAGAAAACCTGCTAAAGACACTTAACAGCGTTTATGTGCCCCATAATGTGCTCCAGGCACTGCCTGGAGTGAGCTTACTGGGCTTCTGTGCCCTCAGCTTGCCTTTCCCATAGCTCTAAGTAGAAGACGTGTGGCTAATGGGAACAGGAAGACAACGCTTTGTAGCTCAGGAAAAGCCCATTTCCAGTTTGTTTCAAGTTCTCATCTGCTGATTTTCTCACACCAAAATACAAGAGTTATTCTCCCTTCAAGGAGGGATTTTTGAAGCAGGTTAAGGCTCAGTCTGGATGAAATTCCAGAGACGATGCTTTGTCTTGTGAAGAGGCTGAAGTGGGTCACAGTGAAAAACTCATAGAAAAAATGCTGGTAAATGATTCTGGCTTTCTTCAGGTAAGAGCACAGGGAATCTTGGGTTTCACAAGGGTGGGAGCAAGAGGCTTCCCTCGCATTTTACCTGAAGGCTGCTCTGAGCTTCTCAGCGTTAAGTCCAACACACATTCCCCAGCTAGAAATAAAATTGGATCACACCAGCGAGTGCCTTGCCCAGCGAAGCTGGGTTCAGACAGACAGATCAGGGCGTTTCCTTCTTCTACTCTCACTCCATGAGATCTTCATGAGGGAATGAATCAAAGGAGAGAGCTTGTGTACGGCTCTGTGGCCTGTTGTGTGTGCTTTGCTCCTCATATCCTGGCACATCAAAGATTTGGAAACAATAGCTAGGGAAAAACAAGCCTGGAATATTTCTAGCTACTCATTTATCTTGGTGAAACAGAAGGGGATTAGGCTTGGAGAAGCAGGAGCAGTGCAGCAGGAGACCCTACCACAGGGCTGGGTCATTCTGGTGATTCAAATTCTGGCCATTTGTTGAAATCGATAGCATTTTTTTGGCTGAGGTCTTATTCTTAGTCCAGAGAAGCAGCCCAGGAGAGAGCTGTGCCAGTGAAGTCTGCAGCGCGTGAATTCTTGTCTTCTCCTTAACCAAAAATCAAGACCTGGGTAAGAGGCATTCTCCTGCTGCTAGTCTTTGAGGTTGGAGGCTGTAACATGAGCTACTGGAGTTGAGAGCAGAGGTGAGGGAGACATCCCAGCCCAGCCCTTAAAAGTTGCCGATGTGCTGCCCGCGTGAGAGAGCTGCTAGTGAAGAAAGCAGGTGAGACGTGCCATGGAGTCCAGGAGGAGCAACACTCGGTACCTTCAGCAGACCTGGGGAAGCCTCGTGGTGGTTTCTAACATCCAAAAGCTCCCTGAAGGATAATACTGGTAAAGAAAGACAGGAAAAGAAAACAAACAACCCACCAGATCCTGCTTTGAAACCGCTCCCATAGATCCTTTTTGCAACCAATGGGGATGGAAGAGAATGAAGGTAAAAGTGCCCTTGCTGGACACATAAGTAATGATCTCTCCCTTGTTCCTTGTTCAGGGAAAATCCCCCCCTAAGCCAAGCTCCTGTCCAGTTCTGTGTACAGCCCCTTCCTTGCTCAGGGTGACCCGGACACGGAGCAATGAGGAAAATCAGCATCGTTTCTTGTGGCACTGATGCTCAGAGAGGCCCCATGACAGGGAAGCGGACACCAGGACCTCACTGCCCCCTGGGCAAAACCAAGATCCTCGGAAAACATTTGGAAGGCAGGAGAAATAGTGGTTTTCCCCCACGTCAGAACCTGCTAACATGTTTTACACGTTTGTAAAACAGGTCCAAAAAGAACTTGGAGGAAGACAGAAAAAAAGGCACCTACCTGTGCTAGACCTGCGTGTTAAACACTCGCTCCCAACTACGTCCTCCAGCAACTATTGCCACAGCCCAGCACGAGGGAGCGAGTATGGCAAGAGACGTATCTGCACAAGTCACAGGAACCGCAGAAACCACCAAATCCCCCCGAGTCACCTTAAGGGCAGCACAGAGCTGTCAGATCAGCTGCGAGCACCAGAAGCTCCCAGGCTGGTTTCTGCAAAGCCGACACTCAAGTATTCCCTCTTCTACCCAGTTATGTCTCTTCCATACCGTATTTTCTCGTACTGAAAAGCAATCTTCACAAAGCCTCTTTGCAAGAGGTCCTGCTAAAGACGCATTCGTCACGTTACAAGCATTTGCCGTGTCGATAGGACGGCCCAAGCACCCCCAGAGGAAGGGCTGAAGCGGAATCGAAGCCGTGCTGTGAAAAGCGATCCCAGCATTGCCTGTTGCAAGGGCTGCTACACCTGAAGAAAAAGAAAACATGACCACAGGCTCAGACTCAACGTTCCTCCTGAGCTAAATCACGCTGACCACGAGTTTTCTCCACGGACAATAAAAAAAAGCCCAAAATAAGCAGCCATAACGAGCAAGCGGCTTTAAAAGCAAACCCCTCAAGCTCCGTGGAAGTGAACGCAGTTGACCGGGAAAAGCAGCAGTTCCCCTCATTTGTCAAATGAAGCTCTCCTTCCCCTTGGCTTTTGTTGCTGCCAAGAGCTCTGACTTGCGTTTTCTTCCGCGTGACAGAGGAGTTCGGTCGCTGTAATGCCCTTCATCCGGATGGCCTGTCAGGGTTTACAGGCATTCCTTAAAAATAGAAGTGACCTAACCCCAGTTCAGCTGATTTCACTGCAAAATCACATGGGTCTTTCAAAGCTAGCAGAAAGTAATTCATGGCTGGGACATGAGATGGTTCATTTCCTCTCTTGCCACCAATCTCACAGACGCATTCCTTGCCCTGTGCTGGTACAGACTGTTGTGCTGCACTTTTTTTTGCATCTCTCCTCTTACACTTGCTGTTTTACCTGCAGCTGAGGATATTACTCGTGCAGATCCCACTGGAATGGTTACTGGGACCTTTCTCCACGGCTTGGTGGCCGTATGGCACTAACAGCTGAAGGAATGGGAGGCAGCACCCTTCTCAAACCATCATGGGCTCATAGTCCAACATAAACCAGAGTCCACTTTGTCACGTAACGACTTGCAGTGGCAGCCTTCATGAGAAAAAACAGAACAGACAACTAGAAACCGTTACACGTGACTGATCTGCTACGCGCAAGTCAACATCCTGCACAACACAGCCTGAATTCGGTCATCAGGAGTAAAATTCAGGCTTTAATTGCTGCTGCCACCAAATATTGGCTCTGAAGTAAGAAGATGCTTTGGGCTACAGCTACTCAGTTTGCCGGCCTGATGCCGGACGACACCCGCGTCACCGCTGCTGGCCTCCGTGACCTCCCATTGCAACTTGGCTGCTCAGCTTCTGACTGTATCAACGCCCAGGTACTGAACGATGACCGGAGGGGCCCGTGTCCCCGCCTGCCCCACCGCTGCCCACTGCACCCTGCTCCCGCGGTAACCAGGGCCCTGCTCTAGCAGCAAGCGCTCCTGCTGCCGGGCGCCGCGGTTTGCCTTTCAAAAAGCCCTGCAGCAGTACATTCGAATCACTCGCAGAATTGCGAGCACACTGAAAATTACATTCAGATACTGAAAAGCCACCTCAGTTCAACTCAATGTCCGTTTGAAACGCTGCTTGGCAACCAGAGAGGGAAAACGATGAAAGACTTCAAGTTTTCATGTCTTTTATTTACAGGCCGCACAATACATTTTATATACAAATGGCTTAAAATAACAAAGAGTAAGCAAGCTGAAGCATAACAGTTTGATTATTTTAAATTAGGTTCTCTTGAAATAACTCCTGCAATAAAGTATTCTTCACCCTGATAAGCAAAAGTTAGTTTGATTTTAAGTCAACCCAAGGTCATTTCATTTTTAAATACAAAATTCAAATCAGTTTTCTAGCGATTCCTTAAATTCAGGACACGCTTCCATGTATACAGAAGATCCCAAAACTACCCAGAAGGGAAATCACCACAATTTCCCCATGTGAAAAACAGTGTAACAGAACAGACGGGAGAAATGCTGTACGTAAAACACTCGCGTGTTTTATTAACAAAAAGAATGCAAGAAATACATCCGGGATTTTTTCCTCTCTTGGGAATGGAATTCACGGTCTGAGATCTCATTTGCCCGCAGACAAGAGGTATCCTATGTTACTTCAGTTTTTACTGCACAATGATCTAATAAACTCATCCAACGGGAAACTTCACCAAAACCAAAACCACCTCCTGCACCAAGCAAAAGGAGAAGAGCACTCAACGCCGTAACGACTTAGGGCACGGCGCTTCGCGCCTCTGCTCGTGGAAAGCACCTCACGCTACCGTGCTACGGAGAAAATTAACACAGACCACGTTGTATGGAAACAAGAAAATAGCGACGTTTGCCATTTAAAAGTTCTTTTTCCATGAAATTATATTAACAGTTAAGGATACATGGATTTTTACACCTCTTCCCTAACACTGTTCTTTCTGTTCGAGATAACAACCAGTGATCTGTGACAAAAGCTGTTTCTTTATCCTTTGGCTGGTTTTAAGTATTATACTAGTCTAAGCGTTTTAAGTCATGGCCATAGCAGTCCAGGCGTGCTCGCTTTCTTCCTTTTGGTATGGCTAAGGACCACTTAATATAAATAATGAAGTACTTCCTACTTGAGAGTCCATGATTACAGTATTTTGCTATGTTTATTTAGAAATACAAACACACAACACTTACTTTTCGATGTAGTGTCCAGGTCTCTGCAGCACACTTTGGAATTGCAGCACAGAAAATGTAAACCCAAAGGAATTGGAGGGGATGGGGGGGGAAGTAACAAAAGCCACGGCTCCACAGAAAAATAACGTGCTTTTCAGAATGTCTACTACTGCATCAAAAAATGCAAGAGCCACATGATGTAAAACGCCAAACTAGTACAGACTCACTCTGCCGAGCGAAATTTGTTCAAAAGGGTAAAATTCTGAACTGACATAAGCACCTCGTCATGGGATTTAATTCAAAAGCGATTTGGATAGGTACGACACAGGTCTGGTACAAAGGAATGTGGACCTACAGTCCTTAGATCCGGCCAGTTCCCTGGCTGTGACCTGCCCAACTGGCTCCAGGGCCAGGGGAGAGCGGCCGCGGGGAGAAATCCTCCCGCCACGCACCCCCGAGGAGGGCAGAGCTCCTTACCCACAGGCAGCCCCTCCCTGCCCTGGAGGAAAGGCTGTCAGGGAAAGATGTTGCAGAGAAGGTAATCTCTTGAGTTACCCTACAGGGAAATATGTTAACTTTCCCTCCAAATTATCCTGTTGTCCCAGGCAACAGTCGCAGGCTGCTAATCCCTAAACTGCATTTGGGGAAAAGTCCTTGTGCAGAACACATCTGCCACAGCGTGCTAGAGTTTATTTCTGATTTACTTAGAAGTCAACTGTCCATTGCATCTCCTTCTCTCTCCTCATAGTCAGGATTACTTGTGCTGGCTTTTGTTTTCGCGGCCAAAGACTGAAATCCATTTCGGTGGAACGATGCAACTCGAGAGCGCTGCCAGCCCGTAAGGGAACTGCACTGTCCGCTACACGTGCAGAGGGGACTGACTGCTCTGCATTACATGAGGTGAGCTAAATGACTTGAGCATTTACCTCCAAAAAGGGAAGAAGAAGGAGACACGATGTCTTCATTGCATTTTTGTATCGGAAGTCAAAGAATTTAGTCCTCTGAGATCTACCTTCCTTTTGAACTTACCTGCGTTTCTAGCCAACTATCACCTGCAGGTACAGGAGAGTAACATCTGACTGCAAATTTGTAGTGAAAGCAGCTGCCTAAAAGCCTCGAAAGTCTTTTGCTCGATTCTGAAAAAAGCACTCCATGCGTATCACTGTGGGATTGGTTTCTTTAACGTTAGTAAACAAAAAGCCTTCGCTGACACTGTCCAGATCTAAATTGACACTAATGACTTTTGCCTTTAAAACTTTACTAGCGGAAAAATGATACGAGGATGCCCTTACTCGAGGAAAACTATCCCATTCACTCCTGTTTTTCTTGGGCACAGGATAATTCAGGTCAGAAGTATTTGTTTCTGACGGGGCCGCTTTTATTTTCAGATCGCAGGATTTCCTACTGTCTAGTGAAGGCAACTGCCAGACTTACGGGGCCATCGTAAGCAGCATGACTCTCTCTCCATTTCTCATTTGCCAGATCCTCACACGCTCCGCAGATAGCGAAGTGACCTTCTCCGTGCTCTACAGTGGGGTAGTCTGCCATATACGAACCAGGCTTTTCAACTAAAACAAAACAAAACACCAACAACTTTGGCTTCTAGTCTGAAAAAAAAAATAAAAAAATATTCCAAAAAGTCACTGACAGGACTACATTTGTAATAGTGTAAGTAGAAATTTTACTTTTTTAAAAGTAATAATTAAACACTCAGTTACATAAGGTACCGATTTGTCAACTGGATAATCAGTTGGAAAATTGTTTCCAATATGGGCTTTAAAACATTCTTTTACGTACATGCAAAATATAACCATACCTCCTCTCTGCAGGAGAGAGACCACTTGTTGTCAAAGGAAAAAAAAAACATGCTGGAAGTTGTAATTAATATACGGAGTGGCTCTTGGTAAGAGTTTTAACTACAGCCATTTTATCAGTTGTTCAGAGAGACTCGCTTCCAATATTGAAATGTTCTGTGGAACAGCAGATATAGAATCGATTAATTGGCACAATCACAGATTTACAGAGAATTAGAACTAGCGTCAAACGGTTTGCTGTTGCTTTAAATACTGGTCATTTTTCCTTTGGTTACTTCCTAGAATGCAGTATTTGTGGTAAAAAGACAAGTGTCAGCTTTTCACATAAAGTCAAGTAATTACTGCGGTTGACATTGAAGAGAAAAAACTATTTCATCACTTGGTAAGGACATATAAAGTATAGTTTATTTGGCAGAGGAACTAAAACACTTACTACAGCTCCAAGAGGGAGCTGAGGAAAAACTACACTCTTCATTCTCCTCCTCACTTTCAACACTTCTCACAAAGCTCAATTTGGAAACTCATCAAGGTAAGATCAGGTCTCTAAATAACTGGCCCACCTGAAGTCAACAGCACAAGGTTATGACCTATTTGAGTTGCCTATTATTATTATTATTATTATCTGAATTTTCATGTTAACTACCTAGGGTTTAGGTATTATTTTCATATCAATCTATAAAGTACTTCCAAATTTTTGCAGACCTTAAGCGTACATGTTAAGGCACTTACCATTCAAGTAAAACAGTTTTTATATAAACAAGCCTGGGAGATGGAGAGAACATTTTACCAGAACATCCATTCTTTTTTTTTTTTTTTTCTTGAAAGAAAAAAAAAAATAATAACATTGACCAAATATTTATAAAATTTTGCATCAAGAGAAAGGTTGTGTTTTATTATCTGCAATGAGCACAAAGTACACCTTCCACAATAACACTGAAAGCAGTGCAAAGACTGACAGTGACCTTTGACTAAAGGTAGTTCTGTAAAAAGAAAAATACCAAATAAATCAGTGCCCTGCTTTGATTGTTGTAAAATTTTTTCTTTTTTACATAAAAGTTGGTCCAAACTTACAAAAAAAGCACAAATGTGCATAGTTCAGATCTGAAAGAGTGCCATAAAAAGCCGATGTCCCTAAATTTAGCATCCACTTAAAACTGCCAAAATACAAAATAAAATTCAGAACTAGAGTTTGTGAACATGTACAATCAATTTATCTAGTTTTCAGACAGCATGAGTTTTAAGCGTTTTTCATTTTTCCTACTTTATGCAAGACCCTTTTCCACATAAAAATAAAGCTGTTGAATTAACATTATTCAAGTCTGTTGAATTGCTGCTTTAAATTGCAGCTAGGGAAAAAAACAAACAAACAAACAAACAAACAAAAAAGTTTTTCCAGATAAAAATGATGTGCCTGAGGAAAAACAGATACTCAAAACGGTAATCCTCTGCCTCGCCCTCTCACCGCGGAGGTGCTAATGTGTCCCCTGTAACCTTGGGAATAGCCAGGTCCTTGGGCAGGAGAAGTCCATGTCTGTCCATGCATGTGGCTGATGCCACTGGGATTTTCCTGTAAGTTACTTCCGTAGCTATAGTTGTGCATCTTTGCGGGCAAAGCGTGCGTACCCTCCGGCCCCGCGGAAGCGTCGCTGCTGCTCCCCAGAACCGGGATCGGGCCGTGGCTGTACTCAAACCTATGGTCTTTATCTCCACTAAAGAGCATGGGGCCAGCGTTGAGGTAAATGTCTCCATAACCAGTTACCGAGCTGGGAAAGGATTCTGAAAAGGCCGACGGAGGAGGGGCAGCACCAGAGTGAGATGAAGCAGTACTGTAGTTATCCAAAGACTGAATATCCGAGTTTCCCAGGAAGCTCCTCCTTTCTAATGCTCCTGACGATCCGCTTCCTATTCCATCGCTACTGCCATAATGGGCAGATGAGAAAGAAGATGATCCAAAGTTATCCTTGTAGTCTGGGCCTGTGACGTAGGAGTCTCTAGCCTGATAATCCACGCTCGTTTGTACCGGCTCCTCCGTTGTCGCCTGAGCTTGATGCTGAGCAAGCAGCTGCAGAAGAGCTGCTTTCACTCCTGCGTGAGGATCCGTTCCTGAAGAGTTAGTTATAGGCAAATGCTGGTTCTCTGTCCGATAATCAAGGTCTTCGTCAGTGAGAGGCGGAGGCTCCGGTGGCTCTGGGGGACGCTGGTCTGGAGGCAAGATCCGAGGGCGTTCTTGTTCGGGCGTTCGGTTTAGAAGCCTCATCTCGGACTGCCTAACCAAGTCCTCTTGACCTAGGCAGATGGAAGAGAAAAGCTTTGGAATAAAAATACACAGTAACAGTAGCAGAAAAGACTCTTTCCAGGATTGATACAGAGATTTGTTAATTCAATTCTCATTAACTTATTAGTTACATTTATTGGTAGCTGGACAGGTGATTTTGGAGAAGGCAATAGCTCATTTGCCTCAGGAGAGTGATACAGGTTTCTCCTCAAAGTAAGATTACTGGGCAAATAGTTAAGGAAAAAAAGGTACAATTTCCTTCAAAAACAAAATGAAACAAAAACAAAAAAGCCAGAACAAAACCCAAGCAACACAAACACTGGAAATTTCAAAGAGGCATCAGTAAAGATCTGAAAATAGCTATAAAAATCTTAAGGGACAAAAGGCCACCCTATCAAGGAACAGTAAAACTTAAAGATAAAAGAAAAACAACAAAAAAAATCACGCCCCCAAAAAAGCTTCAGAAAACACCCCCAAACCGCTTCAGGCTATTTCTTTCAACAGCTGCAAACACCACAGAGAAAAACATAAACCACCGTGTAATAAAACTGAAATAGCAATCCAAAAAGATCAACAACGGAGCTCTAAACTTTGAGAAGACCAAGGAAGCCGCTACTATACCCCAATGGACACCTTCAACCATGTGTGCTAGTGACAGTTAGGGGCTACCACTTCCAAAACCTGACACTAAGAAAATTGCTCTAGTCAGTTTTAAAAACAAAAAGAAAATACCCTCTCCCCAAAACAGGCTTTACCTAAATATACACTTAAAATTGGCAAATTCGTCTACAAATTTGGTAGAGAAGACTGTCTTCACCACACACACCGCTAAGAAAACCCCAGAGTAATGATCCATGTAACTGTTCCATCAGAACTACTACTGGCACTTGTGTACCTCTCAGAGTGGGGATCATCTTTTGCCCTGTCTGCACTGCACCTGTAAGACACAAAACTCCATGATCCAGACGTAGAACATGACAAAACCCATTTACTCATCTCTCCTACACTCACGCCGACTCGTGTGGTTAACATGTTAACTCTCTATCCCCAAACTATTACGTCTCCACTGCTCAAGGCATCGGCCAGTTAGCAACAAAGACCCTCAGTACCTGCAGACGTATACAACGACTTGATCAGATGTGGGTAGCCGGGGGCCGGCGATTCCACGTCGTCCCGGCTGACAGACGCCGGAGTGGTGGGCTCTGGAGGCTGCCTGAGTTGTAACGACGCTTCATTTCCTGATCCGTTTTCCTTCTCCTCCAAGACAAAATCTTTTTGTTTTGTTTGTTGAGCCTTTATTAACTGAGACAACAGAACAGCAAACGCACTCTGCACAGCTGCCTGGGCAGCATCAGTCTCAACTTTAGGCTGACTCAGCTGAGCGGGTGGCACAGGAGGCTGCGGGACGGTCGGCTGTTTGAGAGGCTCCTGTTCTGGCGGTGGCGGTGGAGGCGGCGGCTGCTGCTGCTGCTGTTCTGACTGTTTTTCACCTGCTGACAAAATTCCAGCAGGAAGATTTATTTTATTTAGTTGCTGCTGAGTCTCTGGGTTTACCTTAATATTCAACACTTGGGCAAACTGTGCCAAACTAACACTTGTTTTAGACTGTAGCAGGTTTAGCAGGATTGCCACTTCATTCTGGTTTAACTGCTGTCCAGTGCTTGTTTTTGCTAAAGACAAAAAAGGGGGTTTTAAGTATTATTGAGAACCGGTGTAATTTCAGAAACTCAAAATAAGCCTAATCTAGCATGGCTGACACAACTGGCGAAGCATGGGTTTGGATAACACAGAAATGGAATGCTTTTAGACGTTAACTGCCTTTGGGGGAGTATCTATAGGAAATGGAATAGTAAGATCCGATATAAAGTGACTTCCAAGGGGTGCGCATACACACTTGGACAGATGAGAAACATCAAGCTGGAGCTTAACTTTCCGCAATACAACTAAGCTGGGGCTTAAGGCCACCTGCTTTAGGCAGCTATAAGATTTCCAATCCCCGCAAAATTTCCCATCTTTGACATATCACATCCCTCTGCTAAAAAGAGGCCATCTGCAACACGCGTTTCCACTCATACTCTGGCCTGCTCTAATTCAGCATCTGGATTCTAACACCTGCTCAAGTGACCAGGCTCTAGGTGACCCAGAAGCTAGCGGTATAAATGCAAAAGCAAGTGCTGAGCTCAAAGGACAAGAAGTCAGTCACCAAGTAGCAGGGAAACGCAGGTTTGTGATGATGTACAAACTCTTCAGTGAGTTAGTGGCAAGTAAGAGGAGATTATGATGATGTGGGGGAACATCAATGAGGAAGTCAGAAGATCAAAGCAGTGTCTTAGTTTCAAACACCCATTGTGGTTGGTTGTTTTGAAAGGAGAAGGGAAGCAGCATGGATGTCAACATGCCCTACAAATAGATGGCTTAAAAAAGTAATTAAAAACTGAAAAAAGTGTGTGTGACTGTGCTGGCAGAGCCCTGCATTTTTTTAAACTCAGATCAACTTGAACACATTCTGTCCTCTAACTATCCCAGCCACTCTGCTAATTCACCAATATATTAATTCATAGCAGATTCAAAGCCACACCGGAGCAAACGGTCACACACAGAAAAAAATTAAGTATTTGCCTTGCAAGAGAAAGAGCAGCAGAGCCAGAAAGTGCTGCAAAACCCACAGCACACTACACTACTTGTGGATGTGCACCAGGATGCAAAAGCACCTGAAACCTACTCAGGCAGGACCCAGGGACTTGAACCATTTTATATATTTAGATAAATATAAAAATAAAACCTCCTTTCAGTGACTTGACAAAAAAAAAATCCATCTTTTCTAATGCCTTGTACTGCTGGGTCTCGCTCAGATGTCAGGCTTAACACTTGATTTTGTAACATCTGAGGATGGCGGGCTTGACACAAACTTTTTTTAGATAAGTTCAGCAGAAAAATGCCAAACAGGGAAACTAATCTACCTAGTCCACACTCTTTGATTAGTTTCAAGTGCATTCCAAGAGCAGACCGTGTGTTCTTGGAAATCTGGCAGTTTCTACCAGAACAGAATTATTGAGCTCTATGTAGCTCCTGTTAAATTGTAAGATGAAATAACCAGAGGTCCCGTTCATGAATCAGAACGTCAGCAATTGAGCCAGCGTGGTATTTTAACCTCTTTTTTTGGAGTGCTCAGAAACAAACGCAACGATTTTAAAGCATACATAATTACATGGAGTTCTCTAGTCTGCCTTATTGATATTATCCAAGTTGCATTATGGCTTCCAGAAGTGTTTTGCTTAATACAGAAAACACCTCTGTGCTGGACTCTCTAAGCTCCACTGAAAATTAAATTGTCTTCTTTTTTACCTAGATATATTCTTCTATGTACGTATGGGCAAACAGCAGTATAGGTCTGAATGATTCCTCCTCTATTGTAGTTTCTTTTCCATGGTTAGTATTAATGACTAATAAACATAGTAGTCTCTCATTGGACTACCTGTTATAAGGCACAAAGAAAATAACTACCAGCCTTTGGACTCCCTAAACTTCCAACAAGGTTTTCATTTGCAGGGGAAAAAATTTAAGGGCTACAGAAAGTCACGCTTGAAAACGCTGCCAAAACTTCAGCCTAAACATACGGAGTGGCGGAAGCTCACAGCTGGCTCAGTGAGAAACAGGATGAACAGGAGCAAGAGGCAATAAATTGCAATAAAATACAATTTTTAAAAAAGAACTATTTTCTATGTGTCTTTGCACGCAGTGTTTGGAACTCTGCTTTAGTGTGAAATGAAGAACTGATTCTAGACGGGTAGTATTGAACAGTTTTCAGGCCCTGTGAATGCATTTGCCGTTTTTCTTCAGCTGAACTCCTCTATCATGCTATAGGATTTATGGTCACTTTGCACAATCAAAAATGGCCTAATTAAACTTATCACATATCCATCTGGTATTGTTACTCTCTATATTTCTACATATTATGAGGGCACTATCACCAAACTGCTGAGTATCTAAAATGGTGTCCATAAAGGAAACATTACTTTACTCTCGGTATTACTTCATTAAATTGGTCTCCAAGCAATACTCTGGTTAAGTTTCAGAATTAATGGCTATACAATCTACAGAGGTAGCTACTTCTTGTCACACCATTCTGGGGTTTGGGTTGGGTTTTTTTGTGGGTTTTGTTTGTTTGTTTTTCCAACTGGGTTCAGCCCCAACTGCTGAAGGCAAGCTGAATCCTGACAAAACACGCAGAGGGAATCTGTTTCATTTGAAGTGATGACTGTTCTAAAATCTGCCTTCTGATCAGTTTAACACTCCTCCAATCTCTGGAGATTGTGAGGAACTCAAAGCAGCAGCTGGCTGGTGGGATTACAGAAGAATTATAGACAAGTAAGAGATGAAATCCCCTCAAAATACAGAGCAAGGTAGTTGCTCTGACCAGTTTGAAAAATCAAGTAAAACTTAAAAAAGAATACCTGGTTTCCAAAAGCAAAGGTAAATCTTTTGTAACAAAGACTTAACTTACAATACTGTTCCTCCCTCAAGAATCCAGGAGACGCCAGTACTCTGAAAAGAACATCTAAAATTTCTAGAGGTGCAATCCAAGTAGAAGGTAATTGTAAGAACCGAAAATGTTACTGACCAAGTGCTACACTAGAGCTGCCCTGAGTTTTGAGTTGGGAAGAAGTTTGCATGCCTTGTGGGGTGTTGGTTCTGCTCTCATCCATGCCTAGAGACAGATCCTTCCTAGGGACTTTAGCTGCTGTAGAGTCATCAGTCATGCCCATCTGCTTCTGTCTTCTGCGTTTCTTACTCCACAGCTCATGGCAATCCTGCCACAAAGGAAGGCTGCAAAGAAGGGATAGAAACAATCAGTTTTATCCCAGATTTTTTTCTGTTTGTTTGGTTTTTTGTTGTTTTTTTTTTAACCAAGTTGGTAAAATAAATGCTCACATTATACATAATGTAACTTGTGAAAGATGAACCTGCTGGAACACCCAAAGCCAGATAGATCTCAAATCTGTTTTTTCTGGCTGGAAACTCTTCCTATTTCAGAAGCACAGCTCCCTCTGGCAGAAGAGGGGAACACGTATCTTAAAATGAGAATCAATTCTTGCATTCATGCTTACGAAAAAGCCTAATTATTTTTATAATCCAAGACTTCAAAATCAGTGCTGCGTACTTGCTAGAAAACAGAATTTCCAGAGTAACAGATAATGGAGTTATCAACATTAAAGTGGTTTTTTCAGGGTCCGAGCAACCAATTCCTTTTGTCCCCTTGTAAAAGCACTAGTACCTCATGAGTTCAATTATCTGTCCACAGTAACAGACACGGCTATCTAGTATTCATAGTTGTACAGCAGACAACCAAGAAAGTAGGGGAAAAAAAAAAAGGAAAAAAAAAAGTTGCAGGAATAAGCAGCACTCAACACTAGCAAAGTTAGGATGCTGGGAAGAAAAAGGGATATCCCAGTCCTTGAAGATAGATAAAAGCAGAGGCAAAAGTCTCCTCAAGAAGTCATCTGTCCCCAGTTCCGTCCTTCCATTACTGCTCCCTGCAGGCATCCCAGTTCCGATTTCCTGAGGAACAGAGACCCATTCCAGAGGTACTGCAAATACTGAGACACTTCTGGTTTTGTATAACCCATTAATAACTGCCTGAGCAGCTCCCTCACCCAGGAACATGGAAAAATTAGGTGCCAGACGACAAGAGCCACTGGAAAGGCAATTATGACAACTGCTTCCTTCACTCTCTCCCTCTGCATACCAGGTCAAAGACCTGCCAAGTATTTAGTCAAAACCAACTGGAAGTGAGCAAGAACCTGTTGTGTAAGTACCCTCCAGTGCCTGCAATCAGCACTGTCACTTTCTTTGAATGAGCAGCTGTTTCCTCCCAAAGCAGAACTTCAGTCTTTCAGGAGAAGAGTCAACACTTTCCTGTCAGCAGTGAGTGTGGTTCCTCTCAATTTTTAAAAGGACACCATCAACAAGTTTGTTTTGAATTTCCATATATCAGCTTCTAGAATAGATGCACCACCAAGCCCCTGAAAAAACCCCACATTTCTTCCCACTTACTTTAAAATGCTGTACAAGTGGTTCTGAGATTTTAGTGAATAGCCTAAGATTGCTGATTACTGATATTCAGACAGTGACATACAGAGTCATATGTAGGCAATGAAGCCTCTTCGCCTCATGTATCACAAGCACGAGTAACAACCATGTGTATGTAACTGGTAAGTCTTGAAGTATTTTTAATAAAAATCTTAGATCAAACATTTTTCCCAGTTGGTAATTAATTAAAAAGAAGTCAGTACAGGCTCCCTTGAAGGTGTAATTTACTCAAAGAGTATTAAATGTTCTATGGTCTGAAAGCTATCTTGAAGGATTCTGTAATACTTTTTCATTGCTCTCCTCAGGGCCTTTTCCAATATGATTTGTTCTGATTAAAATGACAATTAAGTCACTGCAAAAGCCCTACTGGCCATTGCAATACATTTCCTCTCAGAAAAAATGGCAGGAAAAGCCCTGCTCAAAGTATCTCACTTCTCTTGCCTGTAAAATCAAGAATCTCATCTGGCACAGTAAATGATTGATGGTATTTCACTTTAACTCTCAGGTACCTTTGCAGAATTCTATACCCAGTGTCATTTTACCATCAAAGAAGTCAATTCAGATTCATGGAGGACCTCAAAACCCTTGGAAAAAGTAGACACTGATAAACAGAGATAAAAAAGAAATGATGTTTTTTCAACATTAGAAACATTCACAGAAGAGTATTTTTTTTTGAAGGAACTAACTCATAACTAGTTCTAGGAATAACCAATGAAACAGCTCTCCGATCCTCACAACCACCGCTATCGTGGTGCCAGCGTCACTGTGCTGCACAACCACTGTAGAGCAGAATCACCTTTAAATGACTGTATGGATCGACGTTTTTGTCCCGCCATCATCTACGTTAACTGAAACACAACGAGCTTAATGAAATCAGTGCACGTTCACATTTCGTGCAGCTAAGGACCATTACCAAAGGAAATTACTTACTCTGGAGGAGGCATTTTGGATGGTTCCACATCTCGCAGAAACTCACACTGAAGAGCTTGTTCGGCCGTGCAGCGCTTGCTGGGATCCAGAGCAAGCATGTAATCGAATAAATCTAATGCAGCTGGTGGGATGCTACGAAGAAGCACAATGGAGAAAAGCATCAGGTTTTTATTCTGAATCACATACTTCTGTGCAAAATTTTAATAAACACATCCCTTCTAAAATAACTGATCATTAAGTCCTCAGACTTATATCCCAACAAAACCCACTCAAACTTGAGCTTAGCAGCAAGAGGCAGAGATAAACTCCACCTTCTACTACCTGTGAAAACATATAACCCAAGCTTGCTTTGCTTTGTGGTGTTCAATTGCTTGAAACCTCGTCCTCACAAAAAAAAACCCAACCAAAACCATCTTTTTAAGCCAAGACTATATTGTTACTTCACACTTTGGAATTTAGCACCTGGGGAGCTGCAGTTTTGATTGGTCCATGGACAATACCTCTATTGCTTTAAAGCTACGTCTCATTAGTATGAACAGGATGATACATTTCTCCTGAAACCCACAGTAACTGAAGGAGGGGGAAAAAAAATCCTTTAAAATAAGCTTACAGCTGGTTTCCGTAACTTTCACGTGTGGTATCTGCACAAAAACGAGTCCAATGGTAGTACTTTTACATAGATGGTTCAGATAACTCCTCTGTGTTGAATGAATTTATGACCCAACGACTGTGATGTTAACCAGACTACGTATTTAGCTGTAGCCAGTTGTCCCAATAAAAACCAATTAAGTACTCGGAGCTGGTTTTTGTACAGGGCCAACGAGCAGGTGTAGCAATCATGGAAAACCAAGGTTTCCTTAGGTGAAAGCTGACAGGTGGCTGAAATTTTAGGACCGCCTTCCCTCTTCTTGAAGCACCTATTAAACAAGGGTTAATATGAGCTCTGTGGGTATCGTGGGAAGGATAAGAACCTCAAGCCATTTTTCTTTACACTTAATCTATGTTCAATGCCAAGTTCACAAAGTCTCCCAGAAAACATAATGCTATTACAGTCGACTAAACTAATTCTTCATCCTTACAAAGCAAACTCTTCTCTCAGTTTTCGACGATACTGCTTCTTTGGTTTCATTGTGTTGAAATAAGCTAATTTTATAACATCAGGCCACACTGCTGGACAAGGACTCCCGCAAATTCGGCTGTACCAAAAAGAAGGAAAAAAAAAAAAAGAAAAAGAAAAAAAGAGTATGAGATCCAAAATCACAAGGGAACACAGCTGTCGTTTTATTCTTGCACATTCAGTGAATACAAAAATAATATTTTAATGTTCAGGTTCTTTTAGCTAAAATTTCTCTACTGTCCAATGCCAAACACCATTAAGTAATGGTGAATTCTCTGCGAAAGGTACTCACCCTGCACAGACTAAGCTTACTTTAAGAAGTCCGTTGTTTCTGCCTCGCTCCACCCCAGGCATCCTCTGAAATGTTCTGAAAAACTTAACCTGCTATGTCTGGACAGTACTCCAGGCATCTGACTTTGAGAACTGGATAGCCCAGGTGTAGAGTGCTAATTAACTTTGATGTCCTTAGCTCCTAAGACCAGTGAAGAAAGAAACACCAAATGGCTGAAAAAGCACTTTACACTGAGAATTTAGCTGATAATGAAGACAAAGCAGAGGGATCATCTCAGTAAGACCTAAGGGCAGAAGCAAGATCCAACCACCAGAAAACCGGTATATTTTTTACTTTGGTTACAAGTCTAACATCTCAAGCCTCATCTATCTGCACAAATGGAGTTGCCCATAGTCTTTTTCCCCCCCATTTTGTCCTTGCAAGGATGGCTAAACACAGGTTAACCAACACCACACCTCCGAGCAGAACTAAAGAGGCATTTTACTGTACATGAAAGGTTTCAAACAGTCATAAAAGGACACTTTGCAAATAGATTTCCCTAGTTCACCCTGTTCATTAATTATATTTAAATAGGTAGGGTAAGAGACCTAATGATCTATTAGTTAAGCCCCAAATGCTCTGTAAACCAATCCAACTTTACACAGGTTGGGGTATGTAACTTTCAGGAGGGAAAAGAAAAATAATAAATGCATCTTTTCCTATCAGAATTTACTTCAGCTCTATGCTTGAACATAACAGTTAGAAAGGATAAATGTGGAATTGTTAACTGTAACATGATGATGGTAGGGATGTTGATAAAATTCATATATTATATTGAAACAGCCAGAAATGTACACCATCAGTGAAGAGGAAAAATGAGCTAAAACCAGGAGTTTCCAGTAGAAGGCAATCGCAAAACTTTAGTTTGCTGTGGCAGAGGTACAACACAAAGAGAAAAAGCTTCAAATGCCTGCACTGTGATGTGCTTCAATGCCACCTAGTGCTCAAAAGCAAAAGTTTCCCAACTCACTAGTTCACTGATGGGCTTCATGCCTCCTAAAAACTTCATTTTTTCCAGGCTAATAACGCATTACACAGAATCATGCTACTGTTTTTTTTTTAAAAACCCACACATCCCAATCTATAGCTTTTAAATTTTTTTTTTTTTAAATAATGCTGACCATTTACTGTTCAGGTTCTGTAAGTTCAGTAGGGCTCACCTTCTCTTCCCCTTGTTTCTAGGGAGCAAACCTCTCCTCACTTACGAGGTCAATTATGATAATCAGAATCCAGAGCAATTTTTGCTTTGTGAATGAAGGGAAAAAAACCCAGATGCTCTGGTTCCACTGAGTTATATACATATAATTCTATGATTTATTGAGAAAAGGAGAGAAACAGAACTATTACCTCCATGAAGTGTCTAGTGGTTTGTAAGGGAACAGAAATATTCCCACAAAAATAATAGAGCCCAGGTGTGTATGTGGAAGGCTTGAAAAAAGAACTCAAGGCCAAGTACCTACTCCTCCCAAACCCCACTTGTGCTGATTATTGTCCATGATTTCATTTTAATTTGTTGCAAGAAAGCTACAACATCATCTTAAAAAATAATGGGCATTTTGGCTACTCTCTTTACAACTTCAGTAACAGGCAACTCCAGCTCCTCTACAGAAAACCATTCAACTGTACATTGCTAGGACCACAGAACACTCACCAAAAAAAAATAATCCTTCTCCGTGTCAGAGCAAGTCACTTGCTTTACACATTCCTCAAAACCTCTAACATCTCACTCAGGGCAACACTGAGTACATGTCAATGTCCACAGTGAGTAACCTCTGATTTTAACACTAATGAAACAAACCTGACAGTTTGAGGCACGTATTATGTGGTAGTGCTTGCAAGTTACCTTATAAGTTCCAGTTGAGCAAGTTCTTGATTTGCTTGAAATATTGGCTTTTTTGTAAAAAGTTCACCCAGGATGCAGCTGTAAAACAGTTTTCACAATCCCATCATTAAGGTTTTCAATACAGATTGATAGAAACATTTAAGATTTATTTTTAGCTTCGTTTTTTAAATGCTTGTACCAATTCTTACCCACAGCTCCAGACATCGATAGCTGGCGTGTATCTTTCTTCTCCGAGCAGAAGTTCAGGAGGCCGATACCATAATGTAATAACTTTGTTGGTATATGGTCGGCTGTTGGGGGAGCAAAAAGAGAGGACTATCATTTTACTACGATCTCATTTCTGAAAAAGTGCTGCTTTGAGGACTTCACTTCTGTGGTGCTGTTCAAGTACACTACAATCCTCCACTCTCTTCCTAATTTTAGTCCCATAAAGCTGCGACTGCACAAAAGTAAACGCAACTGTCTGACCATGGTTATCAAAGGATGGATGGAAGCTATAAATAATAATCACACGGCCACCTCAATGCTGTGTGAGTCTTGTATCTCAATTATTACTCAGATAGCAATACTGTACGTATATTACATTGCTAGTTATTTCAGGAGAAGGACGTGCTTGGATAAAACCAGTAACTTCTGGGCAACTATTGATTACTAGCATACTGAACACAGGACCGCTACAAGCATTTTGAAAAGAAGGAAAAAAGTCACTTTCCCCTCTGTAACTAGGAGCCAAAGAGACAAAGCCCTTCTCTTGAACTACATCCTTCAGCAATTCCAAAGCCTGGAACGCTTCCAGTATCTTCCTGTATTTCCCAACATCTTTAATTCTCTGCATCTCTAACCAGAGCTTTTGGTCACTGGGAATAATCCTTTCCACCCTCACACTAAGGCAAGGATCTCAGACACACATTTTTTTTGTGGACAGGCAGAAATAGAGATCAACAGTTCAGAATGGAAGGCAGAAAACAGATGTTGGGTTTTGTTTCAACCAGTGTTTTAAAAGTGATCCCAAAATTCTCTCAGTTTTAATAATTCAACTCTTATCAACACTAGGGAACTCCAAATAGAAAGCAGAGTAACATTAAGGGTGGAGTTTGAACAACTGTAGCATAAAGCCTAACAAGCTCTTACACTCAGTGGTACCAGGTATTGTTTCTGCAAAATCACCCGAGTCTTTTTTTCATTAAGAAACTCCCCAATTCATTTTTAAAATATAGTATGTCTTTGGGAACAATCTCATCATTAATAATACTTATCTCTGAAGCAAGCATTCCTCTATGAAGTGTTTACATGGTATGGACTTTCTCTACAGATACACCACTCATATATATTAGAATATGATACTTTTTATTTGAACAGATGTTTTCTTACACAATCTGTCATATCTCCTACTCCAAACATTAAATTCACCAGAGTAACATTTAAAGGAGCACAACTCCAACAACCGATGGGAATTTGCTTAAAGTTTTATTTCCTCCCCATTATGCTCCTACTAAATTCTTTATCCTTTTGAAAAGTATGTAATTCTAAACAACAGTAAAACAAATGTAAAATACATGAATTAAAAGCAGCAGCTATTACATACTTGTTGGTGTACATTAATTACACCTGTTACTGCAGGTCAGAAGCTACTCAGAAGGAAAATGAATGACAAAAGAATTGTCAAAACTCTACTAATGAGATTCTAATTATCCTCCCAAGTTCAACTGGCAATTCTATTAGCTAGCATAATTACATTTTAATCTTGGATTCATTTATGTATAATGGTGTAATAATGTTGCTATTTGATGTATAGTAAAATCTGTTATTTGCGCTATAAAGACACTGAACTTCCAATCGTTCAATTTTTAATGAACACATTTACAAGTAAAATTCAAATTAATTTTAAAACAGACATTTAAAAAGCGCATGGTAAACCAGAGAAAAAAAAAAAATTAGGTTAGTTGGGTGCACGTTAAAATAAGAAGGTAGGATGGCATCAATCCCTTTTATTATCAGTGCATCCAAACCAAAAATTAATTACTCAGCAGCTGCTTGATACTATCTTACCCTGCTTCTACACTCAACAGTTTTCATAACTGTACGTAAGCATATGTTCCTGAAATAACAGCTCGGAAGACTGTGAAACTAAAGCTATAGGGTTCAACACCAAGCTCAGAGCTCTGTGAGAAAACAATAAACTCATAAAGCTAAAACATTATGGATATTATTTCCCAGATTAGGCACGCAGAAATCAAAGTAAGCTCAGGTAGTTAATATTCTCTGTATCCAACCACCTGATGTACATACTAATGTAATGAACATTCAGCCTGAATTCTGAAAATCCAGTTCCACAGGACAAACAGATGACATTACAATATAAATATTGAAGTTCTTAATCATAAAAACTGTGCACCTGTTTCCTGGAGCACAAGCATAACGAAGCCAAGAACAACAGAAGCACAAGTCGCAAGAAGTTTCAGTATAGCCTTTATTTAAATTTGTATCTCTGTTTCCAGCGGGTTCAGCAGCACTGACTGCCTGAAGAATACAGTGAACCTCTTCAGATGTAAGGTTAAATCTTACACAAAAGTAACGCTAATTGAAAATAAGCTGTATACTAATTTGTGTCAGCAAAAAAACCTTCGCTTTCCCTAAACTGTTCCTAGCTATACCAACAGAAAGAATATACTTACGTTTACAGGACTAGAAACTAACAGTAAAAACCTACATATTGATGCAACCTACCTAGGACTGCAACCCTTTGTTCCCAATCAATATATGGCCACTCTCTGCAGTTATTTTATCCAGAACACTTGGAAAAGCAATACGCTTACACAACAAGAGCTTTCTGGTTTTACGCAGCGTAAGACAACATGCACTTATTTCCATTTCCTAAGCAATTACTTGTCTTACAGTACAATGACATCTCCTCTAAACAAGACAGCATTCTTTTCTGGCCCTCATAATACTGAAGAGTTATGCAAAAAGATGAAACCTCTAAATGCTTTTTCACAGTATTGTTGTATCTTACCTCTCTTCAGAGTTGTACAGCCGAGCAAGCCCAAAATCTGCAAGCTTTATCTGCCCTCTGGTGGAAAAAGCAAAGAATTCTTTAGTGAGGAATCCTCTTTCAATTTCCTCCCCCAAAATCAGGTGAAGTTTGAGATTTTGAGACAGCTGCAACTGATCTTCTTCACCAAACCACCTCAGTGAGGAGGCAATGCCTTACTGTCTAGGCACCTCTTAAATACCCGCACTTACTGGATGGCAAAATCAGATCTGTTCATCAAATGACATTTACATCAGGGGATGTTAGTTAAAATTTAGATGTATAAAGTATTCAAATCAGCAACTGCAGGGAAAAAACAGAGGGAAGAAACTGCTGTTTTCTCATGCCTTACTGCTAGCATAAGCATTTGTACAACACACAACTACCAGCAGTCATACTTCCTTCTAGGAAGCCATCAAAGTCCTGTTCTGCTCTTGTAAAGTTTAAATACAGCCTTTAAATCAGGGTCACCGACCAGATAAGGGCTTCTATTTTTGCCAGCAGCCAACTTGCTGAACGACACAACCCCTGACCCCTGCTTGAGTTTTCCCATATATGAGGGGAAGAGTAGAAGACAGAGAGCTTTGCCTGGCGGTTTCCATGGCTAAAAGGCACTGCTCAGTGACCAGAAGCCCCCTTCATCTGTAAAGTCTGGAGGATTTAAATAGAAAGCTGTCTGCAAGCTTCTCCAGTCCATGGAATGAATGTTGGAATGTTACTTGGGGTTTTTGCTTTTCTGTACTTATGAGCTTTTAAAACTCCCGTCGCTTTCAAATACACTCAAATGTCACTTCCAAATAAATTTTACCAAATTAGGGTATGACTTGCTGATGTGTGTAAGAATGACCATTTTGCGTAATAAAATACACAAGTTATAGTTTCCATTTTTCCCCTCAGATATGGGCTTGGAATTGCTGTAATAGGTGGAGAACACCCATAAACAAAGACATGTTCCCCTCAAATTTACACGATTATTCCTCACAGAGCATATCTGTGGAAGATCAATGAATTTTTGAGCAAGGACATTTAAGTTCCGTATCTAAAAGATATATAATACACGTGTTTGGCTCCAGGCTGTAACTGGTAATAGGGTTTAGAAACAGTGGCTTAAAATTATTCAGGTCAACCATCAACTTTTTCCTCTGCCAGTGGAAATGCCTAAGGATTAGAGAGAGCATGGTACAAAGAGAAAGCTCCACCTCTATCATCATGTGTTCTTCTCCACTCAGGTTACACCTCAGCTTCTGAGCTCCCAAAAGGTGCACAGAGAGAGCACCAACCACCACTGGAGATCAGCGGGCCAGCAAGATTAGGTGTCTGGGCACGGTGAGTGACACAGAGCATGTGGAGGAGAAAATTTCATTGGGAGAAAGCCGGGACCAAGCTAGGGCCCTACCAAAAGAGATCCTTGATCCATTTGCCCAGTGTCTCGTTTCCAACAGCAGCGGTAGATTTTTAGGGAGAACATGTGAACTTCCTGGGCTCATCTTCCTCCGGCTTAGGCACCACCCACCATCATCATGTTAAGGATGCTAAAACAGGTATTCCTGTTTATTTCCCTTTTAATATGTCTTATGTTTTTGAACCTCCTGACACCACCTGGAAAACCTTCTGTCACAAGAAAACCCAGAGGGTGGCTACGTGCTCTGTAAAAATACTCTTTTTTGCTGTTATAAGCCTCGCTCTTAGAGTTGTTCCCTGGTTTTAGTACTGCTGGATGTGATGAACAACAGTTCTGTACTCAAGTTACCCACTATCTTCACACAGGCTTTTTATTTGCTGCTGTTGTGCCGAACAAAAGCATGTTAATTAATGCGATTTATAATTACAAGTGGTTAAATAAGTAAGAAACTCATTTAAATGGTTAAAGCAGTAAGAAATGGGGAAAATTCTTTTCCCCAGTTGTTTATGGCTATAACTGCAAGCCAAAGCATGTTTGAAGATGCCTGATCGAATACTCTTTTAAAGCATTATCCTGGCTGATGAAGATGAGGACCTCAATTATGTCACGAAGAACCAGCCCAGCCACAGTGTGTCTTGAAATAAGATGGCAAAAAAATACACATCAAACACTTATGTCCTAAAACTCTGTTTTAATATATTTAAACTCAGATAAAATTTTCCCCATCCTCTGACCTATAAGATTCAAGTTTTAATCCTGCTGTTTTAACACAGGTAAGTTTAACAAACAACTGCAGGATCCAGTGTTAAGTAGTAACGTTACCAGATTAATAACTTATAATTGATTTTAAAGAAACTAGACAATCTAAAAAAAAGTTCCTAATGACTTAAAGGAGGTGAGCTGTGAAGATTAAAACAAAGATTTCAAGATGTTGTTAACATACAAATTTTTTTACATACTTTAAGTAATATCCATACCTATTATTTAGTAGAATATTTGAACATTTGATATCTCTGTGCAAAAAGTTCTTCTTGTGGCAATAGGCCAGGCCCTCCATCAGCTGTCTCATGAAGGATTTAATATGATTTTCATTAAAATGAACCAAACCAGATTCCAGCAGTCCCATCAAGTCATGGTCCATGTATTCAAATACCAGGTAAAATGCACCTAGGAAAAGAAAAGGAAAGGGCAGAAGAAAGAGGAAAAAAAACAGATTTAACAGCCATCCAAAGCATTGCCGCTCCCTGCTTTTGAAAGGTGCAATATTTTTTCCACAACTGTTTACACTTTCTGCAATATTTATCGCTGTACCTCATGTCCAGTCACAGCAATGAAATATAGTGCAGTAAAATGTTTTAATAGAATTGATTTTTCATGTAAATTGTTTACATATACTCGCCAAATGTTTGTGAAAACAAATAATACAACGCTGTCATACAGTGCTTTACTCTAGCGGGACATGTACTCTCACTATAGCTCTCAGCCTCCACCCATTTTATTTTAAGAAAAATTAACTGGGTTAATATTCCCTATGTAAAGTTTGGGGAAAATTCTAGAAACAAAATATGTACAGCAATAGCGCATCTGTCATGATTCAGTGACTGATTTTTTTCTTAAACTTTCGGTGTGGAATTGGGTCAGAAATAAGGCTGCTCTTCTCAGACTAAAAATACCTATAAGATAAGACAAAATGAGAAAGCAGAACTAACCTACTAGCAACATGGGCTCTGCAAAGATGGAGTTCATATTCCAAGTTGCCACATACATACATTAAGTGAATAGTAATAGTAATAGAATCTGGTCTTATCTCACATTAGCCTCTGTAACTCCACAAATAAAGCTATTAAAGCCAAGGCTCTTTGATATAAGTAAGTATTCTTAAAGAGGAAAAGTGCTTCAGAAGCAGTAATAACCAATCTCCAGCATAGCCACTCCCAGTACAATCTAGTTTTTAGTACTTATTTATTCCCCTTCTTAAATCTGGGGCAGAGAACACAGTGCAGTCCCTGCAGAGCACTGGTGGCAATGCAGAAACCACATTCAAGTGGGTCTACCTTCCATTTTCAAAAGCCTCCCCCAAAGAGATTCCAAAGCCACCACTACAAAGTACAAATACCTTCTGCCCAACAAGAACTCGTTACAGGTTCTAGTTCCTAAATAAGAAGTTTCAATTCAGAAGCTAGTGGAAGTCTTGGAGCAGTAACGAGAAGACAGCTTGCCAGAACGTACACACATACACGGCCAAATTCTAATGAACTGACTAGTTTTCTTGCATGGCTGAAAAGGGAAGAGAGTGCTAAATCCATTTGCTGTTTAACAAACAGAATAAATATTACTCATACAGTAAGTGTTAAACTTGCAACAAAGATCAGCGTAGAGCAGCTAAACCACAGGCCACTGCATAAGACACGCAGAGCTAATTGGTTTTAACTTCGGTCCTTTTGGCCTCCTGTATGTCATACAGAGAAAGCAGAATACTGGTCATAAAATACCAGTACATGTGCGTACAGAGGAGGAGGAGGACGTACATCAAGCAGGTACAACCCCATGCCACCACTTCAAAAGGAAAGAAGTATGAAGAGCATGAAGAACCAGAAGTCTGCTGTGTTCCTGTTTGCATAACTGAGTTCAGCAATGCAGTTCATCAGTTCAGAACACTAAAAGTAGAGGCTCCTCATCTTGGTCTTTCAAAGCAAGCTGGTGTTAAGTCTACTTCAGTGAGAACTGCTGAAGTATGAATCACAAGGTATTTTAAAATGCCTTGGAACAAAACACCTGATATTAATGCTGCAGTGCCAGAATAGTCTAGATTTGCCCTTCGGAGCATGTCAACAAAATTGAATACCAGTGATCTTGCTATCTTCTTGCTCTGGAATACAAAGGCAAGTTAACTCTGCCACGGCAGCAGGCTACACGCTGTGTGCACATGACAAGGCAAAAGGCTGGGAAGGGTCGTGGGGTTGCAGACCTGTTTAGTGGGAACTGAACAGTCACGGCTTCTTGTTTCTGTGCAAAGTAGGTTCCGTGCCTTGAGCAAGCTCCTGCTCTGCCACTAGCTCCCGGGATTTTTCACCACTATTTATAACCAGCAATCATAACTGGTACCCTCAAAGGAAAGCTGACAACAACGGAGACAATAAATAAACCAGAGTAGTACCTGAGAGGTGACATCCAATTAATTATATGCTCTGCAACTCTCATTAAGAAATAGAAACTAGAACAGTATAAACGCTAAATGTTCCTTCCCTATCAGAACAAGGGCAAATGCACGGATCCATTACACTTGTGCATTACTACCTATTTACTACCTACATATTCCATAATGTTAGACTTTCTTTTAAAAAGAAGAACTGTCAAAGCTGAATCTTCTTCATTGGTCGTGAGAAACTATTAAGATTTGTTACTAGCCTTGGCAGTCTAACCATTAAAATTTGATTTTCAGTATTACTCAAACTATATATGGAAGGTAAAAAGGTATCAAGCAAACTGAAGTGAAACTTCTGTTAGTTTATGTCTAGACAAATGTGGTGCCCTTTTCTGACAGAGATCCACAGTTTCGGTCAACAAAACAGTTACTTTATTCCACTTGATCATTTCAAATCTTCACTACTTTTCATCAGATTGGAGGATCTGATCCTTTCTTACAGGGCAAGAAGCTACAGCTATTCAGGAAGAAGAAAAGTCCTGGAAGACTTCACAAGTGAACTATGCAGAGGCAGAAGTTTGCCTACTACAGCACTGCCTCACTTTGAGTTTACAGCATCCTTTACTTCAATCAAAACAAATGCCAGGAAAACTGAAAAAATAATAATTCTTTCCTTTATGAGGCCAAGACATTCAATAACTTAGAGGTTACATTTTAAAACCACCTCTCGTTTCCTCCTAGCTTTGCCCAATACCCACATTTCTGGAAGCAGTGTTGTAAAAACACCTAAAGCTCTGTTAAGCACCTGCAACTCAAAGGAACCCAGAATCACTGATTTGATTTTAACATTACTCACCTTACTGCTGTTAAGTTAAAGACCTCCACTTGCCAATAAGTAAGGCCTCGTGGGGTGGGAGGCAGCCTACAGTCCATTTCCACATGCTGGAACAAAGCACTAACAGGGGGTTTATGTCTTGGGTGCCCCATTTTCTTTGCTAATACCGTGCAGCTTATCTCCATTCCTTCATCTACTGTGATAATAAGAAACCTTAATGTCACAGCATGTTGACAAAGCAGCAGCTGGAACAGCTGAACAGCAGTAATATTGCCTACTTCTGAATGCGGGCTAAGAGATAGCAGCTGAATCTGTCAGGGAGGTACACAATAAATAAAGGAGACTCAAATGGAAATAATCCTCGTCTTACTTCTTTTGTCTGCACTTATAAAAATTCATCTTTTTGACTATTTTGCCAGTTAAGATTAGTAAGGGTCAGAAAGTGAGATACCAGTTTAGAATAATTAAAGGATTAACACTTCTCCTGCTCATATATTTCAAGTCATGGAGCTCCAGTAGCAGCATTTTTTAACCAAGAGACAAAATGAGCTGGGGTATAATGCTGTAAAGCATTATACAAATATATGTGTATATATATTACATATATACAAATACACGGAATGGGTAACTCCATACAAGGTGGCACTGATGTCTGTAACAAATAAAGGATTCTCTGATGGGTCAAAAAACCTCACAAAACATACTTTGCAGCTTTTAAACATGTGGTTTCCAAGGTAATTTATTAGTGAAGGTGTTTGGGGTTTCTCAAAATATCTGGTTAGATACAGATCAGAGGAACCGGGAGACCAGGAGTGCCTTATGTGCAAATTTTAATTCAATGCTTGTATAAATGCACTACAATAGTATCTTGAAATACCAAAAATGGTTAAAAACCAAAAAAGGATCCATGCCTCATTCAGCACATGGTATGGACAATGCTGAGTTGTTGGACAGGTTTGCAACGTTTCGTTCTGTAGCTGCTGTTCAAACTGAGACTCCCATCAAATTTTCATTTCACTAATAAGCCTCATCAGCTTCTATGCAATACATCAATTATTTCCCCCCTCCTTGATTGATTAAAGATAACTGGATTTTATTTACTCTACCATTTCCTTAGCATTTTTATTCTGGTACTCATGATACACTATATCCCAAGACAGTTTTAAACATAATTTTATCAAATAGACCTTGAAAACTAAAGAAGAAATTGTCCAGCAATTCCTTGAAGTTCCTTATATTTAAATCCCTTAATGTCCCTTAAACAGACATTAACCTTTTCCTTCTACCCACATTTTACAAATCTATTTTTAAATTTGTGAATTATCAAATAAAGACATAGCCACTGAATTAATAACCTTAAGTATCACTGCAATACTCATTTTTCCATTTAGATATCACAAAACTTACTGTTTAAGACAAATTTAGTCTAATAAAACCAGAATTTTTCCTTCCCTTTTTATTTTTTAATATATATATTTTCACCTAATGTTGAAGTTTTTATTTGATGCCAGTATTATTCTTTCACTCCAAGTTCCACTGCATTCCCTTCTTGAAACAAATCCAATCCAAACTCCATGTACATTGAAACATTCTGAAACAGAATACCGTCCTTGTTTCATCACATTACACAGAAATAAGNGTACATTGAAACATTCTGAAACAGGCATACCCTGGGAGTAAATACTGTCCTTGTTTCATCACATTACAGGGAAATAAAAAACTGAACAAAAAACTTAAAAGCGGAGGAAAAGTAAACCAAACATAACAGAAATCTTTGATTAATAATCAGAGATTTTTCTCATTTTTGCCATAACATAGATCAAGTTGAAAAGCCACCCAAATGAGGTCTGGACTCATTCCAGCACAGCACACACAAACTGGAAGCACCGCTCCAGCAGTCACACCACTCCCATAACCTGGCTGTAGCATGAAAACTATTTGGGTAGGAAGCTGCTATCAGCTATTTTGGGAATAGCAAGGCAAGCCGTAGATCATTGGAGGTCTCTGAAATTCAGTTTGGTTTTACTCAGCTTCCCAGGAAAACCAAATAAAACCTGCTACGATACAAGTAGAGAAGGAAGCCTGTAGTGAAGTACTCTCTGATGACTCCATGATTGCTGTCAGACTTCATCCAAACCACAAGCTTTCCAAAAAAGTACTCGACTTAGCTGTGAGAAAGTAACCTGCTACTCATACAACAACACACCAGAGCCAATGTCCTCTTGACATATGTACTACCGTACTGTTGAAATAAATACCCACTTCATGGCTAAAAAGGTTTGTTAATTTGTATAGCACATCAATTCAAAATTTAATCTAAAAGTAAACTTAGATCTTAGAATGAGTGACAGAAACACACACAATCCAAACAGATAATCCACACAAACAGAAAAAAGAAACACCAAACAAAACCACCAAGCTGCAATGTTAACCTGATCTTCCTTACTCGAGTCTCCCATGCCAAGTTTTACATCCTCCCTCAGGTTAACAGTTTAAAAAAAAAAAAGGTCTCTTCCAGTCAAAAGGAGGAGGAGATGTCACTCAGCACACCTACTGTTTTACATTCACAGCAAGAGAAGCTAAGAAAAGCGAAGTCAAGCACTCGCCACGTGTTCAGTAAGAAGAGATCACGGCAGTCCCATAGCCAGACTGCTGTGCGCTTGCAAACAGCTTCTAGCTGGTAACGAAGCGACTGAGAGCTGAAGGACCATCACAGGTGCCCTCGAAAGAGACACCTACATCATACAAATGACAGACTCGCTGAGAAAAAGCAGAGCTGACAAAAGCCCAGAGAAGAGCCTTTTTCCCCCAATGATTCACTTTATAACTAATGAAGTGGCTCAACTAACTTAGTTTATGAGGTGTGAGGATTTGAATATACCTAGGAAACAGCTCTTTGTTTTCAACTTGTTTTAAATCCTGTTTTCTTCAATTACTGTTGCACAGGGAGCATCACACAAGCTTAGACAAAAACAAACACTAAGAGAAGAAGAAAGTCTTCTGCAAAAGTACATTTCTCGTGCTCTGAACTCTGCTTCAAAAGGACATGAACTGAAGTTTATGAACGTGAACTCCAATTAATTTGAACTGCCACCAAGTAAACAAAAAGGAAAAGCAAAAGAAAGTTTAGGTGCTAGTGGACTTGGTCATTAAGCACCAGCGTCAGGATACTACTGTCAAAGAGCGATGCCCACAACTGCTCCTGCACTAGCTCAATAGAAGAAAGTATTTTCAACAGAAATAACCAGAGCTCTGAGGTACTTCAGAAAAAACCAAATGGAAACTACAGCTCATCGGTGCTATCAAGTCAAATGAGGCTTCACATCCTGAAGCAGCAGAGGAGGTTTTAACAGTATGTTCAGTAGAGTTTTTTGTAAGCCAGTGGTTATGCAGATACACACAGGACAATACAAACTATGAGTCATGTGTTCCCTTCCTCAAGCTTCTGTGTTCACCTACATCCCTCTGAATGACAGGCAGGGGAGAAAAGCCTACTTGAGAAATGGATACTCCTCCTCACCACACCCAGTAAACATGTTTTGCCTGGCAGGATCGTGCCTCAGAATCAAGATGTTACATTACCAATGAGTAATCAGTAGAGCCATTCTCCAGCTTCATCACCAAGCACGTCTCATCCCTAAGACTGCAAAGGCAAAAACCTCAGATCTTCATCTTAGCAGACCCACGCATCACCCACTCAGCTGTGTACACGCCCAACCTACACAAACAATTGTGCTGTCTGATGTGCTCGATTTCCACTGTCGGAAACACACTTACAACCTTTGTAACACACTGCTCCACCGTGTTGGTCTAGAAAGAATCAAATCAATCCTATCTATTCAAGCTGTTCCTCATAGCCCAAGCTGGCCAGGATAGAACACACAACTTTTCTCCTATTTTCTTTAAAAGTTAAATGCTGTTGAAAATGCTGAGGCAAGTCAGATACTCAAAAGTTTGGAAGACATGAGATGACGTCACTTAAAAACATGTAACGCAGCTAAATGTTATCAGGACAAAGTTGTACAAGTCGAGCCATTGCTGGTTTGCAGGCCAATGTCACCATCTCAAATGACATCCTTAAGTACTGCACAGAGTGCGCCCAACATTTATGTAATTGTCAGAAAACTAAATTTGCTGCATTTTAAACTGCAGGAAAGAACAAAAGAAACCAACCAACCAAAAAACCAAACCAAACAAATCCCCCAAAAAACAACCCACCTGAAGTGAATAAGCAGACAAGTAATAGGTTAAGCTATGATAGTCTTAGACACAAAATTAACTTTACTTACATTAACTAGCGGAACTTGTGTTGGCAGAAATATTCTCATTCCCTACTTTTACAAGGGGGGGTATCAGCAGAGTTTTGTAAGAGTTCTATTCCAAAGCTAAGATAAGCATGTGACACACGTTGAGCACAGGCTCGTTCATCAGAGGGCAAAACACTTTGTTTCTACTGTAAGCCCTGCCCAAGACATCACTACCAATTTTACAATGGTTCCTTCTTAAGCCAAGCCTACTTCTGCCCACTTTTGTTTGCAATGGTTTACCGTGCCAATGACCAAGCTTCTTCCCACTTGCATTCATTCCCTGCATAGAGTACAATTTGGCCACAACATCTCAGCTATAAATCCCCAAACTCACAATGAACTACTCATTAGAGAAATACAGAATGAAAACAAAACAAAAAATTCCATCTTTTCACAGACAAATTGTAACAGCACAGCCTCATTATAATGCTAATGCTTTCAAGAGACTATCAGAAACTAATTTTATTCTGGCATCTCTAAAGAAGCCCCTTCCCTTGCACATTTTCTGAAAATGTAATTGTTTTAATAAGCTGTTAAACAAGAATGAGAAATTAAATTGAAAGCAATATCAAAAGCACAAATACAGACTTGGACAAAAAAAGAAAAAAACATTTTCAATTAATGAGACACACAGTCTGAAGTACACCAAAAAATTTTAAAATTCAATCCTAGACACGGCATCAAACAGAAAGGGAGAAATTAATTAATGAGTCATTAAGTATTAAGTCAAAGCTCAGTGTGGTCTCATTAGCCAAGTAGGTTAGACCTAATTAAAACTCAGTACAAGATTCAGATGAAAAGCCTGAACTGGCTGTTGCAGGCTGTCAGGATTCAGAGGGGGTGGGTGCTGACCACTGAACCTGCACATATCTAGATAAACTCTTCTGCTGGATGCTTCCTACTGTGAAACACTATTTTAAAAGCCTTTCAGTGCTGTATACTCTTTGATGTATTATACTTTCTAAAGATGCTAGGAAAAAAACCTCAAACTAATTCCTGCTTAATTTTGACAGCTGTCTTCTGACTCACCACAACATCACCTGGTGTTTCTGCTGGCTGGGCAGTACCTCCGGCGGTTTCTACCCACGCTGGTGCTGGGCATGCGGGACAAACTCAGGCAGGGAAAGCAGGCGAGCGGCACAGTTACCAACATCCCCAACACCCTTCCCCAGCCAAACCATGTAGCTAACAGCCCAAATGACACTAAAATACCCCCAAATGATAGGCTTTTAAGACTTGGACCAAGACAAAGACAAAGTGACCGCTTCAATACCAAAAGTACCCAAGCAACAACACTACACAAGTTGCACTCTGTTTCCATTATTCTCTAGGCTAAGGAGGTTGCAGTAACTCAACCAAGCCAGACTTAACGCTGAAAGAACCAAAAGAGTAAAGTCTGTATGTCTTCTATTTGGGCAAAATCACCACCACCCAAATCGTGCTTTTCATTCTTTCCATTTATCCTTCTTCTAGCCTTCAAGATGCAGATGCCCAATTATGAAAAACGTAACTGAAGCACAATTCAAATAAAGTCAAGGTCTACAATGAAACACATTTTTTCATCATTGAGCCTACAATACTCTAAACAATGTAAGAAAGTACTATGAGGAAAATAAAAGGCTAAAAAAGCTCACAATTGAGAGGTTCCTATCATTGCTGGCCTCCCTAATCTGTGAGTGTCAAGGAGTCAAACATCTGTTCCCCTCCAGCAAAACTGGTATCACGTAATGTATTTTTTTAATCCCACAAAATATTTGCAAAGATGTTGCTATGAGCAAAAGGCATAGCTGAGTTAAATAAACAACTTCTATTAGTAATGAAATCAAAATTAAAATCCCTTGTCAAGCATCACAATTCACATATTTTTAATGAGGCTTAACTAGAATTCCAGCTTAGCAGACTACTCCGTGAAGAAGAGGACCAAAAAGAGTGTTAGCATACATACCTTTGTCCTTCTTGAAGTCCAAAGCGTCTTCCTTATCTGTCACTATTTCCTTCATGTTGATAATGCTTTGGTGATTAAGCTGTCGAAGAATCTTAATCTCCCGAATAGCTGTAATTGGAAACCCTTCCTTTTCATTATCCAGACGTACTTTCTTTAGTGCCACCATTTCCCCTAAGAGAAAATGTAAATAAAACCCATTGAGATTAGCAAACAAACTACTGGATATAGAATTGGATTTGCTTGTTTTGTTTTTAAACCCCTTCTCATTCACTAAAATTTCTGAATGGACCAAACACCACACTGAATGGAAACAGAATTAACCACTGCTGGGAACTACCACATGGAGAAGCAAAACCATAAATGAGAATTTTCAGCCACCCACTGTCAGGCCTGTTGTCTTCCTCCTGCACATCTCACTCACCTGGGTCCTGATACTCCACACCAGGTCTAAACTCCCACATAAGAGTCATTATCAACAGCAGCTTTAGAGACAGAGGCCTACGTCTGCTCTGGATTTCTTACTACTACAACACCACAGGTCAGAAAGCACTTATCTAGCCAGAAATACTATGTAGTTCAAGATATGAGGCAGATGACTAAAGAATTCTCAAATTCATCAGTATATTTTCCACAAGCAGAAGTGTCAAAGCCATGTTTACTGTGAGAATTTTTTCTTATATTTTACTGCTGTCTGCGCTGGACGAAGCTGGATTCTGCAAAGTGGCAGAAGTATGATCTACTCATGACAGAGGCTTTAAACTGGAAGCGAGTCGATTTAGATTAGAAATTAAGGAAGTTTTTCACTCTGAGGCTGGTGAAGCACTGGAACAGATTGCTCAAGGAGACTGTAGATGCCCCAATACCGGATGGGGCAAGGCCAGGTTGGATGGGGCTTTGAGCCACCTGGTCTAGTGGAAGGTGTCTCTGCCCATGGCAGGGAGGGTGGAACTAGATGGTCCCTTCCAACTCAAACCATTCTGTGACTCTATCATATCTAAGGGCTGTATGCCAGCTCAACTGTTTTGTTCTTGGAAGTTTATTGCTGTGTCCGGGAAGTTTACTGACAGCACAGGTATCTTCATTAGCTCTAAAAAGGACTTGCCCTACCCAGTGTATGTGACACATACACAGTAGATCCCATTCCAGTATGACACAACATCTGCTTGCTTTGAAAGCCCGTTGCACAGCTTGTTAGAAGGTATCACAAAGGCCACTCCTTGCACAGGATTTAAATGCAAAGCTAATGGAAGGTTTGCTATAACTGTTTGGACCCATGCGATACAGAGCAACAACTTCTACTGGAGGCAAAGAAAAGACTGCCAGACGTGAACCACCCGAGGCTTGCCAAAGAGGCAATAGGGTTACGATAGGATTGAAGGCAAATGTGCGGAGAACAGAATCCCAGGAGAGCAGGAAGAAGCCCCTAACGATGATTTGCAACAGTTCCCGAGGTTGAGGTAAAAAATAAAATCCGTGACAGTTCAACTTCAGGAGCAAAGTTTGCAAACTGAGACAAGCACAGGTGGAGAATGAAGAAGAAATTAAAATTACACTGCTCATTCTTCTGGAGGTCAGAAAGATGGAACTGAGGCTGGTATGTGATCTTATGGGATCCAGTTGCTACTGAAGTAGGAGATTATGCAGCATTCAAAGTATGCGCTGGTAAGCCAGAAGGGCAGTCTCAGAAAGAGCTGCTAATTGAACTTAAAATGGTCAAACAACACGCAGCACGTGCAAAGAATCTATTTCAATGCACTATTTAGAATGGTGACAACATTCTTACACATCGTAGTGGTGCCTGCTTGCTCATTTGAGTGATAGTTTAATGTGAAATTTAAAAATTATGTCACTATTGTAAAGTCAGCTGTACTGCAAGAAAGATACCCAATATGCAACACTTCAGAGCTGTGGTGCAGAGGCAGATTCCCTTCCTACTATCAGCTAGTGACTATTGGGGTAGGAAGAAGAAAAATGGCTAAATCTTAGTTACTTCACCCTTACAACCCTTCACAAACTTCACTCTTCTTTGTCAACCTGCCTAGGGTGCTGTTTTGTTTCCCCAGAGTATCTACCCTCTAGTCTTCACTAGCTCCATTGTGTACAGAGCAGCCAAACTCAAGAAGAATTAGAAATTAAAGCGTGCTCAGCCTGCTTCCAGGCAGAACTTTACAGATAAATTATTTTCCAAGACAGCAGAAGATAATTTCTGATTTAAACAAATGCTAGATTCAAAACTAAACAAACCAACAACTAAAAACTTTCCCAACATTAGAGGGCAGAATACCACAAAACGCACTCAATATAAGAACAAAAAAACATCCTGTTCGCCTTAGAATTGCAGGATGACATTTATTTTTTTGAACTTACCTGTGTCTTTATCTCTGGCTTTGTAAACTTGCCCATAAGTGCCTTCACCAATAATACCAATGATATCAAATTTATCCACACAGCGCTTTCCCCAGTCTATTTCTTTTTCTTTCGTTTCACCGTGTCGTGGTCCACATATTCTAGAAAACAACAAGTACTTCTAAGAATACAGCTAATATATCTAAAGATTGTCTTAACTGTGGAAAAAAACCCTTATTTATAAGACATTCTTGGATAACTGGCTTACAGTTAAGTGACAAAAACCCCTGCAGTTTGATTCAAGCCTCATTAGTATTAAAAAAGTCATTAAAAAGCAGAATTCTTTTGAAAAGCATGTATTTTAAAGAAACTATTATCAATTCCACATGCTTGATAGGCTTTAAGAAAACATATAATAAACATACTTTGGTCTTCTCTTGCTGTGTAATGGAACTGCTGGTTTCTTTTCTTCAGGGCTTTTGGATAAGTCAGCTCCTCCAGGCAGCTCCGGTGGAAGTGGCAAGTCTGCAAGCAGATGGCGAAGTTTCTTCTCTGCTTCTTTAGCTGACTTCACTGAAAGATTCTCTCGCAAACTACTAAAAAAAGACATAATTTTGCTAATAAGTTGAGCAGAGTAGAGTGATACTCGCATACATAAAGGAAAACCTATTGGAAATATTTTTTTTAAATACATTCTACGCTGTCAATGCATCAACATTTGAAATCCCTGCTCTTAGAATTTGCAGGACTTTGATTGATGCTTTACAAACAGCTCACAAATAGCCCTCTGGAAGATGCACAGCTAAACACCGAAATTCTACAGACACCGTGCAAATGGACCTCTCTGCTGAAAGCTGGCGTTAGATGACACAGCAAGCCTTATCAGGCCAGATGACTTTGGCCACACAAGCTTCTTCCCAAGCTTATGGCCTTAGACTATTAAGAATATTTGTAGAGCTCAGGTGCTCCCAGACATCAGAAGTGCAGCAGTAAAATCTGCGCTCTGACTGACTTCTCATATAAAAGATAATATTGTCCTAATTCAGTTCTCCATAAAGTTGGTTTCCAGAGATAATGAGCTTTGTTCACAGTTCCAGTAACACTGCAGGGCATTACGAGGCGGTTCACCTCATTTACAGATTCCAATCTCAAACATGTGCTGAAACACTCCAGATTCAACATGTTCCTACTGATCAACATGCAAATCAAGTGCGGGGGGGGATGGAATCAGATGAAAAAAATGACTAAATGTTTGTCTGCCATGGGTTACTGATATCTGACCATTTTTTAATCATCAACCATAATTAGACAGCAGATACTGACAGTCAATCTCTGCCTTGAGAAAAAATCCCCCAAAGGCACGTACAGCAGCGTATTCCTCTAACAACTACTAGACACAATAATTCTAGAGAGATGCTCTTCCCATTCTAATGGAGAAATTCTGAAAACATTGTATTTGCTGCATTTTTTTTTTTTAAACACATGATTCCATGTTACCAGAACTTCCTTCAGTTTAGCTAATTTGGTCAGCTACCTCATATCCAGCAATTTTAAAGCTGTGACTCACTTAAAATCTCCCATCATGGAGAATGCCTATTCTTTCTTACATTAATTGCAATTAGCAATCTTTATACATTTAAATAAAGCATTCCAGTGTTTTGCATATGTCTATGCTTCCCCATGAAAACATTAGAACACTCAAATGTCTTCTACCACTTCTCAAGCTGCCACTGTCTGAATTTCAAGAAGCACCTCAAGGAAGCACATACTGCTCTCCTCACAAATACAACAGTTAACGTGCTATAAAGAATAAACCACCTTTGGACAGGGAAGGTAATTATGTTGAAGAAAAATTTTTCATTTCTGGGTTCACATATTTATATTTCTTTCAGAATTTTGCCCCCAAACTTTCAATACTAGTGAAAGTACACTATATGAGATGTTCTGAAACAGATTTTGAGAGTGGCACAGGAAAACAGAGGCAGACAAGAGCAGCCCTTTCTTCAGGTCTGTCAAATCACACGTCACTGATCACTAGAAGAGTTCTCCCTCTCCGTTAACCTACACGGTAGTTTGGCAACACTGCTGTTCCTTTAGGTAGGTTTGTGGGTTTATCAGATTCTTACTGAACTCCACAACTGACACAACATTAAGAAGCAGCCAGTTCTGCAGAGCATCAGGCTTTCTTTGTTGGCAGAATTTCCCCATAGTAACTCTGAGGGCCTTTGCCCTCCTCCCCACTAAGAAACATTGATCATTTTTCTTTGATGACTTAAGCTTTGTAATGACTTGTAATCACAACTACTCTGATCTAAGTTTATAACATCCTATAGGCAAAACTAAGCAAAGCATAAATTACATTCTATTACTTGCCATTAATCTTTCTAATGCAGCTATTTGCAAGCATGAGGCTTTTTTTTTGAAAGGAGAATGAGCCCAGTGCTGACAGAACCACAGCTTTATTGCAGCTTAACTCCTCTGTGCAGTTGAGCTACACTTAAAACAGGTATTACGTTAAATACTACTAATGAGAAGCAACTAGCCAGCTTCAAAATGAAATCTCACTTCGTTCACTTCTTAATTAACACTGTGACACCAGTCATATTTAAACTAGTTAGGCTAGTTTTTAGTTAAAACAGTAAATCTTGCACTCAACTAAGTGTGTTGGAAATCCCGTTTACCCAGCAAGGATGGCTTTGTCATAAATTGAAGCGTGTTCCCCGCACAGATGTGACTCTGAACAACTGGAATGACATTGCTACTGCTGAAGGGCAAGAAACAAGATTGCTCTTTTACTACCAAAAGAAAATAAATATCTGCCTAATACCCTGTTAGGTTGCATTTACTTGCCAAGGCATCCTAACATTTAACTTAGCATTAAATTACTAGCAAACCCAGGGCAAACATTTACACCTCTAGCTGTAACTGCTTTTACTAATCAAAGAAACACTGCACAATTCTCAAAGCTCAATAGAAGAATGGTGAGTTTCACAGATATGGAATGCAAATTAAGGATTTGATAAGGTTTTGAATTTTTCTTATGGTTTGATTTTTTTACAAAGAAATATCACAGTTATTACTCCAATGCTAAAATAATTTTACTCGTTGTGAGTAGTTGATTTCTTGTATACATGCAAGAGGCTTGTAACATCGTGAGTAAAAATAAAAGTAACTTTTCTCAACTTCATCACCAAACCAAAAGAAAAAAAAACAGTAAATGACAACAGCATAAGTTTCCAATACAAATCACAGCACATATTCTCTGTTAGGACTCTGAAGAGACTCAGAAAACAGACATGAATTTCTTCACTACAGACCAATTTTTATGCTTCAAAAGCCAACACAAATGACAAGCCATGAACCTCAAATCTGTTATATACAATCAAAATAATACCCATCTCTTAGATGAATTATACTAAAATAATGCCCAGCTATAAAAACAACTGCCTTCAGAGGGAAGAGAATCTCTACCTCAAACCCCAGCTTATTAAAGAATTTTCACACGCTGCTGCTGAATTCAACTTTTCCCTGGAAAAACGTATGTTCCCACCGAACCTGAAATCTTGAATTCATCCTTGCATTAGTTCTCAAAACTACTAAATATCAGCAATTTTAAATAATCTCTTTAGTGTGCTTTTTATTAAAAAATTCCTCCTAGACTAAATTCTTTTTTCAAGAACCAGTTAAATTATTTTTAACATCAAATTCCTTCAGTTCACTCATAATTGCCAAGTTAAACAACTAAAGAGCAAGAACAAAGTACCTAATGCATCAACCTGAACTAGCAAATAGGCTTATAATTTTTTTTTCCCAACAGAAACCATCATGGTAACAGTAACAAGAAAAGGACAGGCAATAACAGCAGCAATAATAAAAAGGAACAGACAACCCTGACAAGCAAATCTGTGTCCCAACTCACCTATCAGTTTCTTTATCCTCAGGCAGCGTGGGAGGCAAAGGCAAGGGTGGCAGTGTGGAGGTTGGTAGTGCAACAATTCGATCCTTCTCCTTGGGTACCACACTCGGTGTACTCGGTTTGCTTTTCTCTTTTACGGTGACCGGTGGCTGTTTTACAACAGGTAATTTATTCTCTTTTACTGCTGCAGGTTTCTGTTTAGTAATTTTGTCTGCAATCAAATTATTTTCCCCTTTTGTTTCAGGAAGCGAGACCTTTGCTTTTGCCTTGTCATTTTTCAAATTTGCGCTGCTCGTAGGAGAAGGCGTATGCTCAGTTTTTATTTTCTTCAGGTCCTTTACGTTGTTCACTTGAGGTGCACTTACAGTAGTGTCCGTGTTTCCCTTCGTAGGTGTTGAAGTATTGGAAGCTTTCGCACTGGCTTTGGCCGCCTCAGCAGCTCTTGCTTTTTTGTTTTTGTTCAGCTCAGCAGCCAGGCTACTCTTCAGAGTCAATGTACTAGGAGAAATACTTGAATGACGACTTCTGGATCTAGACAACCTGTGTCTGCTACGAGACCTCGAGTGCCTGGAGGAATACGGACTTCTGCTTCGAGATTTTGCTGATCTCCTGTTTCAAAAAGGTAAAGTTTACCCAGTTAAAGTTTCGCCTAGCTGCTTTCCCAGTGTACCTGCTTTTTCTGACAAACTACTTTTTTATAAACCAACGGTTCTCACCATGCTTATAGCAGAAACAAAGGTCTGTGAAATAGGAAAGATCATGCATTTAAAAAAAAAAAATCCATCTATATTAATCAATCAAGATTCTGCACCTAAACAGATTGCTAGAAAATGTTCAAACTTTCTTAGATGTCCCGTTAAAGAACTGCAAAATACAAGTATACCCATAGGAGAGATATGTTCCTTTTTCCTCACTACTTGATCAGAGATCTTTTGAGATCTTTTCCCCTTTAAAGAAAATCAGATCCTCTGCAACTTGTGCAAACATCCTTAGCACGTGCAGTATTTGAGAAAAACTCAGCTGGCTACACAACCAGAATTCAACAAGACGAAATTAAAGTTACAAAACGAAAAATCTAAACACAACACTGAAGCAGTAATTGTAGCAACCTCTTGAGTTTCACTTTCACAATTATCATTAAAATCAGTTAATCAAAAAACACTGAATACTAAAGGCTGCAACATAACCAACTGAAAGCAACGAACTTTAGCTTCCCTTTTTTGAAATTTGACAGTATCGTGTTTTCAAAAAAATCCAGAAGTGCCCAATACTTGTTATAGCTACTGATCAGCAAACGTCATCCACAAGTAGGCCATTGCTATGCCTGCATCAGAATACAGAGACTAAGAGAAAAAAAAATGAAATCTAAGCCATCTACAGAAATCATAGAAGGAAAACAATCTAGAATGAGGGCAGGGGTAGAGAGGGAACCTTAACAGTTAGAAAAACAAATTTTCACTGGGCAAAAAATACCATTTAATAGAAATTATTTTACATTCAATTTTTCAAATGGATATTCTAATTTACCTCGAGTAGCAGCTTTGATTCGGTTCTTAATTGAAAAGCAAAAGGGAAAAAGTTTAATCGATGTGAAAGGCATGGAAAAAGTAAAGTAGCCTGGACAAAGAAAAAAGTATCAAGCAATAGCAAAAATAACACTCCTTGGAGACAGAAGAATTTCAGAGTTCAAAAGACAGCACCAGTGTGCGGAGGTTTTCAAAACAAACAACCAACCCCCACAGAACAAAAACAAATAAAAAAGCCAACTACAAACATTATGGTCAGGACTATCCACCCCTATGTGAAATTTAATTTCAGTAGCAATTAAATTAATTCTGTTTTAATTATCATCACAAGAAATTACATTTCAGTGCTTCAGCTGAACAAATACCTAACTAAAATACAGTATTTATATTTTGTGTGCAATATTTACTAATGTCAAAATTTACACTTTCTCCCTGCATTATAAAAAGAACTTTTGAGTCTTCTTTCTAAAGCAACATAAAAGGTCATTGATATAGACCAAGATTATGTAGAAGTGATTGAAAACATCGTGTAGGTATGAACACTGTGTACTACAGCACAAGCTTCAGAATTCTATATGTAAACCAGAAATTTATCTACATTGCTAGAGACCCTTGGGAGAGGTGGGATCAAACCCCAGATAAGGACAACTGTTAGAAACTAACAATTTAATTCCATGCCAGGATGAAGGATTTTTAGAATTTTCAGGCACAGCAAGGTAACAATGGTAATAATAATAATTGTAAGAACAATAATAATAGAAGGTTTTTCTACTTTAATTTTAAAAAAAAACCCTGCACAATTCTGTTCTCTGAATTTTCAACCAGAATTTAAGGTTTTGGTTCACTCCAGTAAAGAGATATTAATGTCCATTACAAACCAAGTGAAAATATAATATTGATCAGAAAAAATCCCTTGAAAACTTGTTCCTGCTCCATTAAGAATCATGTTGGTGAAGTTGTTTTTCTCATCATTACTTTGGAAATCTAAGTACTAAAGCCCACAGAAAATTTTCAGAGGCTTGGCCAAAGTGGAGCAAAAATTAAAAAGTACAAAGGTTCATAACAGGGAATTAAGATGAGGTATTAGGAAGAAAAAGGAGGGCCGAGACTCTCCAGACAATACACACACTTCAAATGCTAGGCCAGCGCTCTCCTCACACTTTTATCCCACTTTCCGAGAGGAATTATTACCTCAGGCAGAGGTACACTGCTACAGATCTGCACTGGCTATAGAAGCAGTATAATTATATTTCTCTAGCATTGAGCACAAGCTAATAAGCCCCATTAGTCCTAAACTGACTTCTATAAATGGCACGTTATTGGTGAGGATGTCACTGACCTGTCTTGTAAAACATTTGCTTGCACATCTTGTTCTGAGATCAGCTATTTTAAACTAGCACTCGCTCCAGTTACCTGTAGAACACAACCTCCATCCCAAGGACCTCACTGCAACCTGTACTTAAATCTGTTATATTTATTTCATAAATAAAATTTCTGGTTCGCTTGGGGATTTTTTGTTGTTCCTTTGAAAGGCGCCTAATATAAAGAAAAAAATCTGTCATCACAAAGAAATACAGACATAATTCCAGGTGCACTTGGAAAGAGAAAGAGCAGCTTTTAAAACACTATAACTGCTGAGACGTAAGCTCATGCCTGATGATACAACTGCTTCCCTTCTACTTTGGATTAAAATAAAACAGGTTCATTTACATCACTAAGGACGAAGTGAGAAAATCTGTTCAAATTAGTCATTACTACTGCTCACCCCATCAGCTACCATAACTTGGTGGGGAAGAGGCACTTCTGAAAAGCTGGGGCAAAAATAACTTCAATCTTTACACTTTCTTCAAAAACAAACACATAAGGAAGCCAAGCATTGACAGAGGATTAATGTGCCCATTTTACCAAAGTTAGTCAAGAGAGTCTGGGATGTGAACATGGATTTTTGCAAGCTCAGGAAAAAAAAAACAAAAAAACAAAACCCAAACCAACCGAACCATTCTCCATCCCATGTTTCACACCCCAAATGACAACAGTATAACTTTCTCACGTCGGATCTGCATCCGTGTGGGAGACAGCAAATACACAAGTACACAAATTCAGTTCCAGCACATCCGACAGCCCTTAACAGCACATCAAGATGTTACCAGTAGTTTGGTAACATGTTAACTGAGTATAATCTCTGCGCTGGTTTAATTTTTCCAAAAGTTTTTCATTACTTAATTTTATGTCAGAAAAAAAAATGATGTTGCATAACATAGTGCACGTCTGTGCTAATAATAAACTAGAACTTCCTTCAGCATCCCAAAGACCTTTGCAAGAATCACTTGCTGTACCTTGTCGACTGGGCTGGACCCAAGAGTTACAGCAAAAACACAAACACTTTCAACTAGAAAGACAAAAGCTGAATCTCAAGTAGAAGGCAGCTTTGTCAAAGTGCTAGTTATTCCAGTTACAAGGATAAATCTGGTGTTTTCATAAGCCTAATGATCTTTTCAAATATTCATCTATCACGTTCTTTCATCAGCATTAGCTCAAAAGCCCCAGGAGAACCTTCCACGCTAGACAAAACCTACGTACACGTTTCCATCTATAAAAATGGCACAAAACCAAAACTATGGACACTTGCAAGCTTTCCCTCAGAAGTGTATACAGAGCTCAGAGTGGAGAAATACTGCCTTATACACAATAAAGCCTATCAATTCACTCTGTTCAGAGCTACAGCTCATTTGACAGAAAAGACGAAGTCACAGTAGCACAGAAATGGGCTCACACAATTGCCAGTGTCTGCCATTTAACAGGACACTGCCATTCTACTGGGACCCTGAAACAACACCAGGAGAGACATCTGAAATATACAGTACTCTCTAAATCTTCCACTGATTTCTGTTAAACGTGCGTGCATACACATATACAAAGCGCCTTATCTGATATTCATTTGTCACCAACTATTTCATCTTTGGTTATGAGTTTAACACAGTAAACAGGAATGAGAAAACAGTGACTATAACTGCACAGAGTGATGTTGCAAACAGCAAACAAATCCAACAAAACAATTCAAATGTATTTCTTTCCCAAGCCTGAGGAGATCATGAAGAGTACTAAAGCTGAGGGCCACATCCACATCTCCCAAAACAAAAGCATCAGCATCTGCTGGTAACACACACAGGGAGACTACCAAGAAGCCACTGTTTCAGGTAAGTTTCCTCCGATCCTTCTTCCTATTTGCACCCAGAAATTCCTCCTCATTGGCAAGTACCTTTGCCACGCTTAGCCATTCACAATCTTCTACAAGCATCTTGAATTCACTTTAAAAAGGTCTAGATCCCTACAGAGAGGGCAGCTACCAGAGTTTGTGGCATTCATAAAACCACTTCTGAATCATATACACATTTCAAAATGGTTTTATATATGGAGGAGAAAGAAAAAAAAGAACACCAATTTGCCTAAAAATTAAGTATCGGTAGGACTACCCTGCTACCCTTCTTAGAACTAAGAAGTTCTAAAGCTGCTTTTTTTCTTCCCCAGAGACAGCAACAAAGGAGACTAGGAGCACAACCAGATCAGCTGCAAAGTGAAATGGAAGCAATCATGTCATACTATGTGCAGCTATAAAATAACATCAGAAAAAAAGTTCAAGACATTATCTACAAAACATGCATGAGAAGAGGCAGATTTAAAGACTGATAGAGGAAGAAAGCACTAGTGAGGAAGTCACTTCGCAAACAAACCTCAGCACTGCTTTCCTCCACTTTTCAGAACAACAAAAAGAACGTTCCCCCCCACGCACAAATACTAATACTACTACTACTAATGTTGGTTTAAGTATCACAGGTTTGGGGGGGTTTTGATACTTTTTTTTCGCCTAACACCCTAGATTTCATAAAACAAACCAGTATTCATTTTTCGCTCTGCTTAATTAACACAAGGCACCTCTTTATTGTATAAAAAAACTACTTAAGATGTCCAAGTGTCCTTAGTTACAAGTTTCAAAACTGTTACAACGTTCTTCCTTCTCACAAGGCAACACTGTATTGCGCTTCACTGGTTATCATTACCTACCAGTAGATTTCTTACTGAATTTAACAACAAAAGTCTACTGATGTAGTATCACTTACATCCTCAAGCACAGAATGAAAGAATTCCAAATAGTAAGTTCAAACTTACAGTGCTATATTTTACTGTCTTGATATTTGAAAGCATGGAGAAAAGGAAAGTAAGTGTCAGATCTCCAGGAACACAGGTCTCACTGAGCCTACACGCTTGCGCTTGCCATGCTACTTTTCTAGTGCTTCTTTCTTTCCCATTCCAATCCTCCCTTTATTTTAATACCAAAAAAGATAAAGCATTACATTTTATTGACAAAACAGAACAGTCACATGTTTTCTTCTCACGTTTGTAAACTTGAAAACCTCTTTTCTTCTTAAGTGCTTTAAGAGCAAGCTAAATCCAACATGCCAGTAGCCAGCTATGCACGCTACTTAAGTGCGAGCAATATTACACTCCGAATACACCAGAATCTACGCTGATTTTGTCAGTAACTGTTTGACAAGACAAGCTACAAAGGGATTCATGAGAATACAAATGGAAAACCAAGAAAGCAGACAGAAGGAAGTTACAACGCCCACTGTAACCAGCTCTTTCATTAACTACCAGTGACTGCTGCACTACTGACTAAGCACTGCCATCTTCCTCTGCCTTGTAAGGTCACAGAGTATTTGGAATGGGAGACCTACATTTAATCAACCGGCTTCACTGAAGATCGTCCAAGACGTTTATAACCACTCAGTAGCATAAACCACCTTGACAAAACATTCTAGTTCATAGTTGCACTAGCTGGCAAACATAGAATTGATTTCTTTAAGCTGTAACAGTAATAGTGCTTTCTCACTTGATACCTTATTAATTTTATTTATTTTCCCCAGCCCCTAGTTCAAGGTTATATTCTAAGCAGCTCTGCAACCAACCAGCTGCTCAGCTGCTTTGTGTATGAAGACTATGTAACTTGCCTTTCTGATTCAATCTGTAAAGCTTTAAAGGGATCTCCAATATAATCTAGCATAGGAAGACTGAAAAATTCTGAACATTACTTTTCTTTCTTAAATTTGCTTTGTAACTCTATGAACTCTGCCAACAAAGAAATCAACCACCAAAAATTCAAGTCAACTCAAATGCTGCATTCTAAACATATTTAAAATTACATTTTTCAAATTAACTCCCTTCCTGCAATAACGAAAGAAGCAGCACAACGAGGAAAAGAAAAGGCACATCAACATGGCTGGGCAAAAGGCAAAGTCCACTGCCAAGTGAAAAACCAAATCTTAAATTCAGAATAGGTACTGGAGTGAGAGACTCAATACGCCCTGGAAAAAATAGCTATTCCAAACTGGGAAAACCTACAGTTTCACATTTTAAATTTTGCAAAATACAGTTTTACTAAACAAGATTAGAAAGCTTTATGTAAAGAAAAAAAAAATCAATTTTCACCAAACAAGGGGAAAAAACATATTAAAATTTCTTCTACTCCTTTTAAGTCCTGAAGCAGCAGAATTACTGGATTCATGGTTATTTTTCTATCAGTGGATGAAACCACGTCTTCTCCATGAAATAGGCATTTCCCAGCTGAATATGTATTTTACCATTTTCATAGAATCATAGAATGGTTTGGGTTGGAAGAGACCATAAGGATCATCCAGTTCCAGCCCCCCCTGCCTGGTCCACTAGACCAGGTTGCTCAAAGCCCCATCCAGCCTTGCCTTGAACACACCCAATGTTGGGGCATCTACAACCTCCCTGGGCAACCTGTTCCGGTGTCTCACCACCCATCGCTACACTTGTTTTCGTTTTGCATATAAACGATCCATATTTTGCAGAGTGTCACTACCACAGACTAGCTACAGCTAGAGAATTCGAGGGCTGTGTAGTACCAACAAGAAAATAAATCCTGTATTTTTCCTATAAGCACCATCCACACACACTGTAGTACTATGCTAGTAGTGCTCCACCCACTTACTTTTATCGAGGCAGATGGGTAGGTGTAACCAAATTTGGAAAAAATGCGATTACTCATCTACACAGCTAACTGAATTAAATGTGTGATCACATAGCATATGACCTGACTGAAGTTATGAAAAGTATTTCTCCTCATCCTACAATTTCATCCTAAACTAGTTCCCAAAGACAGACTGTGTCCACTTATTTTGTCAATCACGGGGTTTGTTTTTTTTTTCCTTCCTCTTTTTTTCTTATGATTTTTTTTCTTTTTTAAATCCAGTCAGCTTATCTGTTGAGAAATAAATACCTCATACTTTCGGGATTCTGGAAGAATTTCCATTCTGAAAATGTGCATGTGCTGCTTCAGAACAGCTGTGTTACTATCCCTAAGAAAATACAGTAGTACAAACCCACCAGCAGCCAGTTACAGAGTTTTACCCAGCAAGTGGAAACAGGTCAAACAATCAGCTTGTCCAAAACACAGGCGCTTACTGCTAATATAATGGAAACTAGTTTACCATTCAGAGAGAATTTTCCAAGCGTGGAAGGTGTATCTAGTGTCTTTGCCTCTCTTCAGGACCCACCTCTAGGCAACATCACCAAAAGACAGTAGTCAGTCACTACTACAATTCCAACCTCTTAACTCACAGCATCCATACTATTGCTGCTGCTTGAAAAAACAAAGCTGACTTCACTTGTTTCCCTTCACCTGTTTACTAGAAGTTTCCCTAAAGAGCTCAGAGACCTAGATAAAAAAAAATCAGCACTCTAGACAAGTTTTTCAAGCATGCTAGAACCACTTCATTTTCATTTTCTACATACCAAAATAGCTAGATAATTTATAGAACATTACAGAAGTCACATATATGAGATATAGAATGAAAAGAAGGAAAAAAAAAAAAAGACATGTGGCCTGGAATGCTCAGTCACATACAAAGTCCTTACTGTCTTGATACCATTACAGCTGGATACAGGCCCAGAATTAAGTCTTTAAATCATCCACATGGAGAAGACAGGTGCTGCAAGAAGCTGTCGCCTTCATGAAATCATAACATTCTATCAAGTCTATGGCCGCTATACCGTTATCTAAACAGCACAGGGAAACTTTTCAACCTTTTGGGCACAGTACCACAGAGTCAAGCAAAAGAAGTGAGGACAGTTTTGAATGACTGAAACAATTGTATAAATACCTTCCATCTTTATTTCCCCACCACAGTACACGTAAGGCGCAATAACTGTATGGGACACAAACACCAGCCTGCCTTTCTCCACACCAGACAAACACTATGAACAAGGGAACTTATCTTCACACTTTTGGTTTCTTCTGTTTTCTGTGAAAATGACATTTCACAGCAGATGCCTCAACCTCACTTTCTCCACAGAGCAACCTCTTCTTTTCCCTCAACCATTCCAATCCCCTCCAGTAAACCTGACAATCTGCATTTGTTAACAAAGTAACAATCTGTATGCCCTTTAAAGACGGGATGCAAATTACAGTTTAACCAGGAAGAGCTACACACTTACCACAGCGACAATATAAAAATCAGGAGATTTAAACTCTCATGGCTCACAACACCGGCTCACTACCAACAGAAAAAACGAAACAACACTCCTACAAAAACTTTGCTCTGTAACTATCCCCTGTACAACATCTCCTGTACCTCCTCCTACAGCTCTATCAGACAGTGCACAAGACAGGACCTTAAACGAACTGGACTGTCAATCTGACTTAATACAGCTATTCCTAAGTGCACACCTAGTGTAACGAACTTTGCTGGTCATTATCAGCTTTCTTATTCGAGGCTATGCGCATCTACAGAAAATAATCTGATTCCTAGAGTGTTTAAATCCAACTACGCACACAATATTCCTGCTATTCTATTATTCAATCATTAAAGAGTATCCTTAACCACGTGTAACAGGTTCTCATGGAACAACGACGTATGCCCTGAGGACGTGCTGCTTTTCAGAGCACTCACAGTGTTTTCTACTTGAAACACTCTTTTGTTTACAAAAGTATTCCACAAAACCATACCTTAAAACAATCCCTATTTTTTCTCAAATGCACCTTTGTTCTATCCCTCTGAACAAAGCAGGACATGGTTTTGTTTCTTCCCTCTTTAAACAGCATTTGATGCACAGCCAGAACAGCAGACTCTACCAACAGGCAGAGAAACACAGGAACAGCTTCGGCAGCCTCCTCCCTGGACACATTGTGTGACAGCCCAAGCGGTAACCAACGCAAAGCGCTCATCAGAAACACCAGAGAAAGTTCTCAGACAACCCGCCAGGTAACACCTTGTAAACAAAGTTCTTGCCAGTGGAACAGCACATCACCCAATACACTTAAAACTGAGGTCCAGATGTGAATTTAAGAAAGCCTAGAAACAATGAGGCAACAGCAAAATTCTAACAAGGGAAATAAAAATCTTCAGTTCTACAGACGTACTAAGCAAATACTTTAAATTATCGCTGGTTTTGCTGCAAATCAAAATATTCTGAAGAGCTTCCATTCCACAACAGTTTGTATCCGATCAGAGAGACAGAGCCCAGTTCCCTCTCCATGTAAAACTCAAAGAGTCACGGCAATGCTGACCTTTAGACATTGAGTTCCCATTAACAGCAAGAAAATTATCTGCAAGCACAGGTCGAACATATACACACACACATAACCTGACTGGGAAAAGAGCTTCTATATGTTTTCACAGGTTGTGCAAAGCAAGAAAGACAACAAACTTGACATTGGCTCCTCTCCCTAGCAAAACAGAAAGTCTTTCTATAGACCTCTGAGAAGAGCAACAAACACTTGTAACGCAAATAGCCTGGCAGCTTGTTTGCTCTTTAGATTAGCGGGAATTAAACCGAACACAAATATATTTAACACAGATCCTTTTATACGGAGGAACAGGATACATAAAAACATACGCGAGAATCTCCGTACTTTGTAAGCAAAGACTTAAAAATCAAAATCGGTCTTTCAGAAAACCTGTCCTCGGAGAAGCATCTCCATTCAATCACTCTGATCTGACATTGTTCTCATGCCCCTGAATACTTAAAAAGCCCTTTTCCAGCTAGGTGGTCTCCCACAGAGAGAAACCGGCTGCAGAGATGTTACGGGCACCCAGGTCTCCCTTTCTCCCCGAGACAAGACAGGCAGATCTTTGTCCGTGTCCCGCTCCCCTTCCCCCCACCCCGGCTTTCTGGCAGTAAGAGGGAGGGCTTTTGTTGCTAGATGCAAGCCTGCCCTCCGGCCCAGCCCCAGCCGTGACTCCCCCTTCTCCACACGCCGA
>VZZY01021431.1:1057-79459 GCA_013400335.1 Eurystomus gularis | reverse complement strand
GGATGCAATCCGTCAAGAAAATCTGGATAGTGGTGTCCTGCCTTTTTTTTCAAATTCCCATTGAAAGAGCAATGATTAATTAATTATTTAGCTTTATATTTATATATAAATCAAAATATCCCTTTGACACATGGTCTGCTCACTCGGTTGTCATCACAAAGTATTATGAAGATCCTCTTGACATCTTTCCAAGGGTAAAATTCAACAGCCTATGTGTGCGTGACATTTCCCCGTCTGATCTAGTCACTACACATGCACAGAGCCACCATTATGAAATACTAATCTTTTAACCTTTACTAGTAGTAGTTCCTGCTTCTACATCTGCCATGGGTTTGTTTATTTTTGTTTTTGACTTAAGTGACGGTAATGAGATTTTATGAGTTCTCAAAGCTTTTTATGGGGCTCTCTAACCCTCTCATCTCCACTGTTTTGTGTGATAACACAATCATTTGTCTAACTTTGTGAGTTTATCGTGATGTCTCGCTCAGTCTGTTCCTTCACGAGTGGGCTTCCTTTTTCAAGAAGGATTTCAAGAATGCCTCTGAACAGAAAAAGCATTAGGCAATAATATGGAGGTATGTACAAGTGAGAAAATCCTCCATTACTGTATCCCAAGGAAAACAGATGGTCAGTTACATAGGGCACCTGAAGCAGCTGGTTCCCAGGAGGCTGTTTTAAGAGGGAATTAAGTGGAGGATTTCTAGATGCAGAAAACCAGTCAGGTTAAAAAGAAACTGCATGTCACAGCTGCCTCGAGCAGCTCCAGCCTGTGCTCCTACAGCTGCTACCCGCTCCCGTGTCTTTCGTTACTGACTCTCCCCACAGGTAGCAAGCTACCTGGGCCACAAAGTGTTGTGACAGGATCACACACCTTGGGACCTGGGCTCAGAGCCTGGTCCTGATGGTCATTTGCTCTGTGTTCTTGGGTTAGTGTTCAAGGAGCACCCTTTTCACAGCTGCACACATACTTACAGATCCTTTTATCCATCAGCGAACACCGGGAGTGGAATGAGGGCAGGAGCATTATAACACAGCCATTTGATGTCTGATCTTCAGAAGTGCCAGGTACTTAAAGATGCTCTTACAGCTGATGGAAACCTCAAGTCCTGTGCACCTTGAAGGACCTGGACAATGAACGGCAGTAGCACAGCGTATCCCAGGGAAGGCTTCAGGTCCAGTAGATAACAAGGGCTAGGCCTCTGAATCCACGGATATGGCATATGTCTTCTCTTGCTGTCCAGAAGATTTGGTAGAGGGGCTGCAGTCTGAAAATCTGTTTTCTCACTTCATTCAGAAGGTATGAGTTAGTATTTATCTGACCCTGAGTCCTGTTGCAGCTAAGTGCTGCAGACATTGGTTTCGGGAACACTCCAGATGCAAGCAGGACCATTAGGCACTTCTAAAATAGCACCCCTCTAATACTGTACCCACAAATACAAAAGATGGTCCTAAAGAAAAATTCAGACTAAAGCAAACCAAGTGCACCACAGGATACAGACTGCACTTTAAAATAGTTTGGTTTGCATGTTTACACAACATTTACGCACAGATTTGGACAGGGATGGGAAATTTATTGGGGTCACTTGTAAAAAGCTTCTTTTAAGTTCTGCTGCTCGAAAACTATTCATAAACCAACCAACATATACATCAGGAGTTCTAGTTTATAAATGCCACACTATATCAGGGAAGAACTGTTATCTGTATAAACAAAACTCCTTTTATTTATACAAACCCTTCTCAGTTCTACAAATGTTTATGATGAAACTCACATACAAAGGTAAACTCACTGATACCAACTGGTGAGACTTGCATTACCCATGAAAAGTTTGCTTAAGAGGAATTATCCACTAAAGACAAAGCATGTTTAAATGTAGGTAACTTTGTATTTTGTTCACCAATTCGTAGACAGAGATACAAATGATACATGAATGAGTATCACTCAAGTACCATTTGAGCTTACTCCTTTATGAATAAATGAAGGCCTGCTTTCTAGTACAGATTTGATAAAGTGGAGTTCGAAAAAGCACGCCGGGGCCACATGCTTCATTTACTGAGGCAACAAATGCATTTCACATTGCCTTCAGGCCAAACAAGGTTTTCCGGCTCTGTTTCCTGGAGAGATCTTCTCTGAGCAAACATAAAACTTACGTAGATTAGTTTTCTATTTAATATTTCAACACAAGCTCAAAATTTACTTATTTAACTGAACACTATTTACAGAACATAACAAATACTGTATTTACCTGTGGTTTTCCTGTTGCTATCATAAATCATAGTCCAGGACACAGTCATGCCTGCTCAACATAAATCCAGAGGGTTTGGTTCCATAAAGTAGTATTTTAGCAGCAAGAAAATGATTCATCTTTATGTAAAACAGTTCCCTCTTGTGGATATTCAGTGTACAGACAAAATATTTAAAATATTGATCAAACTTGGTTCTTTGCAGTTTAAAAAAACCCCTCCATTTGACAGTGATCTCAACACATAGGACAGTCTTGGTTTTAGGAATTAAATATGCAAGTAAGGAAGAAAAAGCTATTGCATTTAATCAGATATCATTTACTTGCATTATCAATAACAAATTGTTTAAGCAACAAAAAAAGCAACAAAGCTAAATAAAATTGCCTAACTGTACCTGTATGAGCCAAGTATAAATCCCATTGGGTTTTTTATTTTGTTTATATGAGAAAATCTTCTGCACATTCCAATAAAAAAGAAGGAAAACATACACTATATAAAGAAAGGAGACAATAACAGCAAAACAGTCAAGATTTCCAAGTGTCCATGTACTAAGTATTGAGGACAAAAAGTCTGTGGACTTTCCATTAAAATTAAAGAGTCCAAACAAGTAAGTGGCATGGCTTCACTGGTGACGCAATATTGCAGGAGACAGTGATTTGACATGACAATTAAAAAAAAAAAAAAAGAAAAAACATAGTAACAATGTAAGATTTATATGTTCTCTATGACTACATTATACAAATAGTATTTTTTTTTCTTAAGAAATGAAATATGAAAGAATAAGTATGTAGTCCACAGTTTTGCCAAAAGGCATTTGGTCTGGGTCTGGAGAAATGACAGAAAACAATTGCGGGTTACTATCTTGAGGGAAATTATATTTTAAAAGGCTAAAAGCCTTTATATACAGCAATATACCATAGACTTGTTTACCACAACTTGTTTGTTCCATGGGCGTATATGAAACCTTTCCATTTGATTAAAGATACAGAGTAAATGTTGAACAACCAGCTTAAGGTTCTCTAAAGGTAAACACTTTTCCAAGGTAAAAAAGTCGAAGTTCCAACAATTAGGTATGTATTTATTCTCTGCAACACCAGGCTTCAGGTTGCTATGTAAGCAATCCCTTACAAGATGCGCTATTGTTACCTTATGTCATAGTTTAACCAGCAGACAAATAATCACTATTTGTGACCAGCCGCCTCCTACTTCACATTTTTGTTGTCCTTGTAGAATGTGCTGTTGGCTTTTATGTAATGTCAGTAGCTGTGGCAGAGCAAGAACTTACAAATAAAATAATAATAAAAATTGTTTACTTGTCAAGGGGCTAAGATCTTTGTTCCTGAGGTCAGTGGCGCATATGGTCTTGACTTCAAATGATGGAGACACAATATCAACCAGTCTTTACATATAATCACAGATGTCTTGCATAATTAACTTTGAGATTCGCTTTTATACTGTACTTTATTATTCCTACTTTCTTCTGGGAGAAGGGTGAAAAATAGTAGATTTGTAGTGATCAGATGGATACTGGAATCAAAATCATATAATGAAATAATTCTGAGATTATTTTGTTGTAATGCAAAATGTTTGCTCTCTGAGAGGCTGCAGAAGATCCTGTGGTGATGTAAAACACACGTAAGCATGGATCTGCTGTCCTTGCCTTAAAGACTCTAAAGAGGATATATTTGCAGGAAGTGATACTAATATGCATATAAGAGCAGTATGGCTGCACATAACTCTGTATTTGCATAGGAAAAATTAGTATCTTTAGCGTTTGTTCTTTTCATAGAATTCAGCCAAACTATCTCAGTGCATATTAATTGAAAATACTGTTTAGCTTATTTTGCATCTACCCAATCCCTGTTCAAAAACTGAGGTACATATTTAATGTAATAATATATTGCACTCCATAACACCTTCTTATCAAAGCACTTTTCAAACACAAATACATTCAACTTCATCACATCTCTCTGTAACAGTATACGTGAACACTATTCTTGGCAGCATGGTTAGGTAACAATTTCCTTGAATTAGTTAAAACTTTTATATTGAGATCTATTTTGGCACTTAACTGTGGCAAAATCTTCCAGCTGGCAGGACAAAGACATACCTCAGCAGAATGCCTTAATGGGTCACCCAGTCATTCAGAGTCATCATCTCCAGAGTACAGGAACACTTGCACTCAAGCCAGGCAAATAAAATATTAAAGAAAATCCCCAGTTCATGTTAATCCATATGGTACGTATAGAAATTTAATACAAATTAGTCTTGCAAACATAGAGTATTTTCCTTGGACTTATTTTTTTTAATAAGGCCATTCTCGGATGTCCTTGTATTTTGTTTAATATGTAGCCCTAAGCATACTTCCTTGTCCTCATTTTCCTCTTACCAAGTGTCATGAATCAGTCAGTATTTGGTTAGATGTGGTATTTCTTTCCAGTAGGACCACCACTTATTGGAAAATGAGTAGGGTTTATACATTAATGGAACGTTAAGAAGACATGGCTAGCATCTGAAAAAAGGCAACAGGAGAAATGTTGACTTCAGGAGCAATATTAATTAAGCCACATTATATCCTCTGGGATCTGTAAATGCATTTAATAAATATCAATTCACACACTTAAAAGCGCTCTTGACTCCTGCGAATCAGAGCCTGTTGGTTACTGTTTGTACTAATCATTTTTCCTTCCAGTCAGGGATTTTGCCACAGGAGAGAATAAAGGCAGATATCAGGGGATATTCTGAAGACAGAATAGTAGCAAGTACTGTTAAAGCACAGGTAGACTAACAAACGAGATAGAGAAATAGCAGTTAAACAATGCATCAAAACACTACCCAAAACAAAGTAATAAAGAAAAAGACCTTTAAAATTACTCTCTTAAACCATTAGTTCCCCTTTTTCTGAGTGGGCCTTGACAGCCATCCAAACCACAGAGAGAAGCAGCAAACCCTTCACCCTGTACTAAATGATGAGAGAACAACAGAGAAATAAGTTATGTTAAGTGGTGCACGAAGAGCCACCCAAGAAGTAGGGTAAAAATTCTCAGACTTTGCTTTATGTTGCTTTTGTTGGCTTATATCAAATCAGGACAGCAATGTCACCCTGCAAACATACCAGTGCAATGCCAGGACTTCTTTCTACACCACATTGCAACTTTGTTTTGTGGAAGCAGCTCTCCAGTTCTTTGTAAAAATATTGGCATCCTTTGGTCATTCTAGGTAGGCCTAGAAACCTCTAGTGGAGTAATAGAGCAAATACTATAGTAGTACAGCAAATATTAAAGTCCTCTATGTGCCACCATCATGAAAACACAAAGCAGTGTGAGTATCTCCCATACCTTTGTGCAGTTTCCAACAGCGGTGTTCCCACTGTGGCTATGACTATTAGCTGCAAACAAAGCATTCCAGACCTACTCAGATATTGTCTGAGTATGATCACAAAGACCAATACTATTTTTTTTTAATGTAATCCCTTTGGAGGACCAAATGGTTGTTGTTCCACCAAAATGGAATATTTTTCCATTCATTTTGATGTATATATTGCATACTGGAAGTGCACAGGCCAGGTAGCTTTATTTAATTGCTTCTATGAATGATTCGGCTTTGATTCTAGAACCTTTGAACACATAGCTAAAAGGGAAGAGAGGGAAAAGAAGGTTGTCTAAAGAACCCTGTTTGCATTGGGCAATTCTCTTTTAAGTCCAGCAGCCAAATTTGCCACATGGCACTTTCAGAGAGATTCTGCTGGCAGAATCAGAGCACCAACAATGGAGCACTGCCCGTCATTCCTGAAACCAGATACCACCCCTGATGTACTGTAAGGGTCCAAAGTCTGTGGTGTACAATTAAAAAAAAAATAATTAGGGAGCAAGGTTAATAGTAGCAGGACTGTACTGCTGCCCTACTCCAATTAGGCCAAAGGAAATTTTTATAGAAGTCAGATAGTTGTGAAAAACAAAGAAAAATGTAAAGATGTATGTGTACTGAAACAGCCAGTGAGACAAACAGCTCTGAGCACTAGTTATTTTAATGTCCACTAGGTGTAAATCTGCTTAACCCTGAAAAATCAGATATCAGGCATACTAAAACCATAAAGGGGAGACCACATGTTTACAAGCAGCCACTCCATTTATTTTCAGTTTATTGTGACACTTACACTTTGTTCTCCCCAGGATATTAGGAACATGGTGTTTATTTTTGACAATAACCTCAACATAATTTCACAAAGAGCAGTATTTGCTTTACTTTCTTGTCTCTCACTTTTGTGGGAAACTGAGTAGCTGAGAACTGGAAATTTGCAACTGAAAATAAATTAGAACAGAATTAAATCAGCACCACTTTCATTATTGAACATCAGCCCATGCAGTAAGGTTGGAAAAGCTGAATCTCAACATAATCAGAAGACGCTCTTTCTCATCCCACTATGTAAGCACATAACCACCAAAGAGTTTTTCCAATAGGAGGAAGAGATAAAATGCAGTTAACGCACAGTCCTGCAAAATGCTGAGCATTCCTGCTTTGATCCAGCAAACTGTTTAAACAGGTGTCTAATGTTATGCACAAGTAATCTCACAGAATCCTGTAACCGAGTCACATGTTTAAAATTAAGCATGTGTTTCAGGTCCAGGGTGACAAGGCTCAGCACCTTGTATGATTAAGTGACTAGTAAGCTGAAGAGGTTGCGTAGGAGTCATGTCCTTAATTGCTTGCTGACTTAATCAGTGCTTATATCTTACTGAGATTGTATTTGCTAGTGTGCAATATAAAGGTGACCTTTAATTCCAGAATTAATATAGCTTTAGGATTCCCTTTTCTATTTGGAACTATATGTTCTTCAATTAACAAAATAATTAAACAATAATACCCAAGTTAGTCACAATTTTGGAAGGATCAGTGGTGAACTGATATTATTTTTCGTATTCCTGATAAAAGATGAACCTCTGGAATACTATTCTAAACACATGATACTCTGTTTTCTCACTGATAGATCCAAATATGTCCTCTCACAAGTCAATGGTGCTACTAAGGATCAAATATATACCACTAGTCACAGATATGTGTCAAATACCGGAGCTCTGCTAATGCAGCAGTCTTATATGTGGTACTAAGCCTGCAGCAGGCTATAAAACAAAATACCCTCAGGCTGAATTCAAACTAATTGAAGTCAAGGCCATAATGAATGGCTGCCTTAAAAAGGCAGTATTTTCCAACAGAGCTTTTTTTTTTTTTTCTATGCTAAATTTAGTGGAATGTTGAGCTATTTAATAACAACCCACAAAATGAAACTCCAGTTATGACCTTCAGCTACAACCTCTGGACAACATAATCATGGTGGAACGAAGCTTTATTAACTGAACAGTCTCATATGCTGCATCTACTCGTATTTATGGCTTTAATTTAATCAGATATGCAGGCAGATGTTAATTTCTGTTTCCTGACATAAGATAATTGTAATTCGACCTATGATCAGAACTTAGATAAGTTATTTGGGAAGAAGCAGGGCTTGTTTGTGTCTTCAGCAGTGAGTGCAGTTTTGGCTTCAAATACAACTCTGTAGCTGAATCAATGAAAGATACTTGTGGATATCCAGTAATAATTTACATGTGCATATCTAATAATAGTTAGACACAGCCTAATTTGTAATCAGTGTAGCAATATCTTTGGGGAAAAGCATAATAAAGCATCTATTTTCATAAATGTTCACAGGTGAATATCCTGCAGATAATTTTTAATTATTAATTAACATGCAGTGTTAGGCAATGGAATACTAAATTGTTTTTAAATGTGAGACATATTAACTACAAACCTTCCACCTAGTCATCTCTTCAGTCAAATCTCACTCAAAGTCTCTGACAATAAACTCTTGTGTATTATTATTACCTCATCTCACACGACAGGTTTTTCCAGCATCTCCTTTACTAGAAGGAAGTTCACTGCTATACAGGTGATAATACGTTATTGCTCATCTAACTTCAGTATGTGAGAAACAAATACACACAGTCTATTGACAACTGTGGTAGTTAGAATACTTTTAATTTTTACATAGCAGGGTTTTTGAAATTTTTCTGGTAGTTGAACATGATCTGGTTTTCATAAATTACGTCTTTTGCTAAATGTATATTATAAAATATTACTTACTACTATCAATATTTATTAAGCTTGTAAACAAAACCTTTTCTTTCCTCTGTATTTCCACAGTATGATATTTCAAGCGGGCTTTTTGTAACATGAAATGGGTAACCTAGAACTTTTTAAGGTCCATCAACTGATGAAGCTGTATCATGGTAGCGTTGGGTTGATGGACCTGATCTTAGAGGTCTTTTCCAGCCTTAATGATTCTATGATTTTATGTCTCTTAGGATCAAGGCAAGTGAAATGCAAAGATATGTAAGGTGTTTACCACCCACAATTAAAGTCAACATTGTAGGCACTAGAAAAACCTACAGCCGTATTAAAATTCTGTAATATAGAATCATCAGTACTTCAGTGGTCTGACGGTGGTCCTGGAGGAGCTCTAGTGGTGTGATATTCATTCTATTTTAAAACAAGAAAAATTAAATTAGAATTTCAGAGGTGCTTATACTCACTCCCATAGACAAAACAGGCACACTACTAACTTGCTTTCATGGAAAGAAACTCACCTTCCTTATCTAAAAAGAAAGTTCATAGAACACTTTCTCTTTTGTTTGCGGAAAGATTCAGCTATTTAGAGACGGGTAATAATGAGCAAATTATTTACTAACTGCAACAGAGCAAAAGAGAAATGAAAGTTTGTCAAGGGCAGGTTAACATTAATATAAATATACACTGTTTTAATAGACAGTATTTAGATAATTCACTTCATTCATTGTGCATCAGGTTAGTACCATTCTAGTAATGGGTACTGTCTACTAGTAAGGATGTGCTTAAATCCTGACTGACGTGTCAATACAACACACTTCTGTGTGCATTGCAAGAAATACAAAGTAATAGATTTCACCAGCTTTTATCACTATCAATAAAGACATAACCTAGATTATCTTAAGATTTCTTTTTAAAAAAGAGTGTTTCCACTACCGTTTTTTTCCCAGGTGGTACAGTAACTGCTTTTCAACACCAACTAAAACATACAGCCAGACTTCTTCAGTGGTTTACCTTCCCTTTCCAGAAATCCTGAAGGTAGAGCTATTTCTTCTTTGGACAGTCAGATCAGAATTGCTTTGACTTCTTCAGGTTACTCCAACTTCTTCAAAACTCCCATGTTACCAGGTTCTCACCTTAGACTGATACTTCTGCAGTACAGAAAAATCGTTTGTTATCATCCTAGTCTAAATATAATAAAAATATCCTAGTTCTGTAGCTTGTTAAACCCTCCTAGATGAAGGATGAGGTCCTTATGAACTTAAGATACTGAGGATAATATGTCCCACACTGAGGATAAGCTGTATGTTAGGAGTCATTTCCTTACAATGTTTCTACAATGTGAGAGAAGACAGTTTTAGACTTGGCCATACTGAGCAGGAATACACCAGGCAACAAACAGGGACTCCATGATGGAAACAGTGACTGAAGGAAAAAAGATATTCAAGGCTTAGATAAGTTTGTCATGTAGCTGGTTACAAAGAAAATGCATAGTACAGATTCAGTTGTATCTAGATATTTTTTTCTCGTTAGTGGTTGGAATATTCAGACTGGCTTCCTATTAAACTTAGATCTGTTGGATGTGGGTCAATACACACACATTTCCTGTTATATTTTTCTCCCAATGCTCAATAGCTCTTGTATAATGTGTACGTGCTCTTGAAAACTAGACAGAGGCGTTTAAGTCTCTTCCAAACCAGGCAATGTAACTATTACTAGAAAGTACTACAGATGGCTGACTAATTGAACCATGGAAAGCATTATCACACCATTTCTCAATTTAGAGCTCATTATTCATTTGAGTTCAATGTCATTTCATTACTGTTACAGTTCTATATGAAATTAAAGTGAGTTTCAAGTGAGATTATTTTACCTCTGAACTACACCTCCTTTCTAGTCAGTCCTACCAGACCACTGAAAATCATTATTTATTTATTTCTTATTTTCTGAGTGTTTGGGATTGTAGCTTAGTTATTAGAGCAGAAGCCCTAGAGCCAGGACATGCATGCAGTGTTGGCTCTGTGACCTTGAACAAGTCACGTGTACTCCATGGGTTTCATGTTTACTTCTGTGCAAAGGGTATTCTGGGGGTTAATATTTCTACAGCTCTTTTAGAGCTTTAGATGAAGGGCACTGTAAAAGCTCAAAGCATGATTTATTAATAATATATATATACATATCTTTCCATTTATGTCTCAGGTATCCAGCATGGGGCTTTGTATTTATACAAAGCTGTGGGTCTTCTCCAATAAAAGACTATAGCAGCTACTTGTTTAAAGTTCTTTTGCACCAGATTAACTGAATGCCTGACAGAATGATACTAGATCACCTTCTTAAAATGGCCTGAATGCCAGCAGAAGATTAAGAAATGGTGGGAGCAACTATATTTTGTTACACTGAAAGCATTACAAGCAAAGTGCATATAAGCAAAGTGACATTCAGTGACAGATTGAATTGCATTATGATAAACTAAAAATGGCAGAGCGACTCAGTCCTTTGGAATAATAACTCTTTCAGATTTTCTATTTTGATAATCAGTTGATTGACGAGGGGGTTACAATAAGAAAATGGCTATGATTTTTAGTTTGGTAAAAAGCTGCCTTGTGATCTAACATGGTTTCACTCTCACAACAATGGCATTACGATATGCAGCTCTGCTGGTTTTATGGATCCTGGATCACTCTTAAAAATATTATCTAATCCTTAAATTTCCCACCAGCGGCACAACAGCAGCTATAACCAAATACTCATCATACCAGATTGTACATGATATAGGAACATGAGCTATCTTTCATCTGGCCAGGATACTGGCAATGCCACCCTGCAATTAACTGTTGCTGTAACTTTAGTTAAGATCACGTGTGTTAAAATATATTTGGGGTTTCAAGGTTCTCAGAGCCTTAATACTGTCCATTTATGCAGCTTGTCTTTCCTTCTGTACTATCATAACGCAGAACCTGAGTGTATGGGTTACTTTAATAGCATTTATAGAAACACATATCAGAGAGCAGTCTTTTGTGCTGTATTAGTATAGCTGAAACAAGAAGAATAGAAAATACCCAGGAGCAGACAAAGCTGCTAGTGGTAGCTTTAGAAGTAGAGAAACAAACATGAGACAATACAGCCCAGAGAAAGACTGGCTGAAAAGACAGAAACTTCCTTGAGTTTTTGTGTTTCTATGGCAGGTTACTTTTCTGTATTTTTTGGCTGGTTTCCTACAAGAACAAAAATGTTTGCCAAGTATAATCTCAAGGGTTTCTCTAGTCAAGACTAAGCAAGTATCAGTTTGTTGTATCATTTTGAGTGATGTGTCTAACTGATATAGCATAAGTGATATTACTGAACTATTAAGCATGAGGATTTGTACTCTATATTAAATTTCTGCTATTCCTATGTGTTTTTTGGTTTGTTTTTTTTTAATGAAAGACATGAATGCAATTAAATCTTCACTTCAAGTACTGCAGTTTCAATATATTACAGAATTAATTTCCAGCATTATACATTATATTTCACACTGAATAGCAGGTGGGTTTTTTTGGTTTGGTTTTCTTTGGCTTTTATGAAAGAAAGGTGAGGGATAAGGATAAACTTCCTAACTGACCAATATCAATGTACAAAGGGAAATTTTTTTTTTCTCCAGGCCTAGGAACATCCAGCTGAGAAGGAAATCAACTTTGTTGGTATGCCATGAGCTAAGTCAGTCACTGACAGCTAGAAGCCAGGTCACAGTGGTCTACAGTGATCCTGCTGCTGGACCATATTCTCTAACAGAGAACAGACATGGACAAAGGTATAAATTGCATCAGCAGCAACAGCTGGGTGAAATAAGATTTAACTGCTTATTGGAACCAGGTGGTGGGCTATTAGATATAGTCTAAAGCTGCCCTGGAGGAGCAGGAATAGGCTTGAGAGATGCTGCAGCAGGCAGGAACTGAAACCAGAAGTGTAAAGACTTTGTAGGATGAACATGTTGAGGCACTCATTCCTAATGTCTCCCTACCTCTATTATAAATTTAAAGGACTGTGAGCAGAGGAGAAAGACACAAATTAGAGAAACAGATGGAGAGTCAGTGAGGCCTAGAAATACAGGTGCTATATGAACAGATGGAGTGAGGGGAAAAAAAGGAAAGGAAGAGTGCTAAGTGTGAGAGTCAGTGTGCATCCTTTCTATGCACCAAATTCTGCAGGTGTATAACAGTTAAGTCTTGGACGGGTATTCAGAAATTAATTGCATCACTTTTTTTTAGATAGCTCATTCCTTCCCACTAGGGACTCTAGTTTATTCCCTCTGCTACCTGCATTAAAACAAGTAGACTTGTCCTTAAATATGTCTGACTGCCAGAAGTTTTTTAAAGTTATCTTGCGGCAGGTCAGAGCTAAATTAATATCACTAAGAGCCCTTATCTCTTTAATGTCATAGCAATGCCTTTTTCCCAATTCTAGACCACATTAGTTTCCAGATCAATGTTAAAAAAAATGGCAGAGCTGGAATGCTCTTGCTTTCAATCCCAAGGCTGACAGTAACACTGTCTTAAAAGATGGTGCCAGTTAAGGAGCAATGGTGCCAGTAAAGAAGCCAGGTGGTGATAAGAGATAGATAGTGCCAGATAGAGCTAGTTTGGTTAACCATCTGATAAACTTAGACTGCATTCACCAAATGCCAAGTCTAACATCACCTTCCCATTACACAGCAAAGCACAATCTCACCATCTGATGCTGATTTCCCTTTTGAAGCAAAAGGACAAAATATGGCTATTATTTATCCCCCAAAAAGTTGTTTGATAATTAGAAAACTGTGAGGTAACTCTTCAATTCAAAATTACTGTGTATTTCCTCTCTACCTTAGCTGATTCAGCACAGGGAAATGTCATAGTGAATGATGACATTCTGTAACAGAATTGGCTCAGTGAAACCTGCAAGAATTAGCCTAACGGGAGTTCTCACTGGTACTAGTCTGAGATTGTGAACTAGGTTGGCTGGAAATCTTTTGACAGATTCAAAAGTTATACTCGCCGTGCCCATGCTTAGCTAGGGAGGCAGCCTCTCATCAGCAGGGCACAGGGTTGAGGCCTTTAACATGAGAACCACTTCTGTGATTAACCATTCAATTCTAATTAAAATGCACCCATGTCTCCCATCTTGAGGGCTCACTTTTAAAATGCCCTCTTAAGAGGAATTTACATTTGTAAGCAAGGCATGGCATTTCCTTCTATTTATCCTCATGTTGTCTTCCTTTACCTTGTGGAAAACAGAGACTTAGTATTCCAGGCATTACTTCCTGTATATCATTGTTCACAAAACTCTCAGCTTCTCTATTTTTGAAGAAAGTCTCTGGTTCTTTCCTGCAGCAGCATGTCTATTTGAAAAATAGAATTGCTAGGAAAGATTATTTATCATTTTCTCATTAAATCCAGAAGTTAGGAGGGAAAATATCTGTTATGTCAACTATTCTTTACTCTTTCAGAAACAAGACTTTTCACTTCCTTACATTTTACAATGTAAGCTTTGAAGGACATACTATACTTTGGCTTGGTTGAGAGCATCTTCTGCGGGAAGAATGGGTTCCATTTTGAAAAATTACTTTTAGAGCTGCAGCAGAGACGTTGGGGTCTGGGTTCATAATTTCAACTTCCATGTCTTGTTCATGGCAACACTTTCATGCAAACCCCAGATACCATCCTAAATACTGACATCAAACAATATCAATGCTCAAGTCTTTTCTGGCATGTGATCAGGAGAAAGGTAAATGTACACAAAAGCAGCAGAATAGAGTAGGATCTCAAAGTGGCATCCTCATGGGTGCTATCACCTCATTTTCTGCATGCATTTTGGGTCACTCCAAATAATCCTTTGCTTGGGCTTTTGATTCTTGGATTCAGTTTTGTTACCTGAGTTTAGTTAGCTTTAGTTACCACTGCTTTACAGCAGTGTTCCGTCATAAAATCAGAGTGCTATCACAAAGATCTGCCAGCTGGCTGAGGAACATAGTTGAATGCTTATTAGATTTTGAAGGCAATAGGCAATAGACTACCTTTTTTGTAGATTTATGCAAGACATGTAGCCCTACTACAATAAGATAAACTATTAGCTTTAGGAACACTGCAGGATAAGGCATACATTAAGCAGATTTAAAACAAATAGGAAGTGGCAAAAGACAATAGCAGCCATTTAAGGATCACAAGATCTGTTGGACAGAGTCAACACTTAATGTGGAATCACTCTTGCACAAAATCTAGTGTTTCAGCCTGCTGCAGTGATACACAGAGCAGTAGGAAGAAGAAAACTCACTGGCTACCTTGAAAACCAGTGAATAATTCAATGCAAGCAGTCACCAGTAGCCCAAAGCACTCCAGTCCTGAAGAAGCCTTTTGAGCAAGGTATCTGAAAGACATTTGTATACTGAAATAACATTTCAGACAGAAACAGACATTTGTATACCGAATAACAGATCCTGACAATCTCTGCAACTATTGCTTTCACAGTTGCAAAATCTTTTTTTGATTGACTAGTATATTTTAAAGAATTTTTTCTTTGACTTATGCAACACATGCAAGAGCTGAAATCATAGACAAAAAAATGAGTTTCAGTATTCACTCAATTATCAGAAAAGGTCCCTATAAAAAGGAGAAAAGAAACTTTACTATCCAACCTGTCCTTTGGTCTAACTCTGGATGCTTGTTCTTATATGAACCCAGAAGCAAAGGGAGTAAACTCACAGGAACAAAATTGTTCAGAAATATTTTCAGGTTTTGCACTCATGCACAAATACACACAAGAAAATATATGAAGTCTACAGTCACTACGATGACAGATGCACCCGAGGTCTTGTTGACATTGGCAGCCATACAGGGGCAATCTGTGTATAAGGACAACATGTTCTTGAGCAATTCCTCCTAATGAGGTAGGCGTACAGATTAGTTCCTTTAATATCTCTGGCATGAAGTCTTGTCTTTTTTGCTTATGAGTTGAGTGCTGCAGAATCACTGGAGAACAATACTTAAGAACAATAATAATAATAAAATAAATTGTTAGCAGGTTGATGACAGGCCCTGAAATAGATCCCAAAATCTTCCCATCCATATAATATAAAATACTTATTTTTTGCCCCAACTGGAGACAAAGCAGCTTAATAAAAGGCTCCAAAAAGCCCGTATCATAAGCATTTTACTATTTTCCATGAGCATGAAATTATAAAGGGGAAATAATATAGACTGTGAAAATTAGTCTAAAAACTATTATAATCTAAGCATGCCATATAAAATATTGATATATACATCTGCTACTTTTGGGAAGGAATGTTCACTAGAAAAAAATATTTAATTTCAGGCCTGTCCATTCTTTACATATTTAATCCAAGGAAATGGTGGGTTTATTTTAGTAGGCAGAATTACTAATATATTGTAATAGATGAAAACAAGGACACACTAAACATACTTCATTTACTTTGGAAATGCTTGAATGCATCAAAGCTGATAGGTCATCAGAAAAAATGCAGTCCTGTATCAATGGATGTAGGGCAAATAGCCTCTGTTACAGTACTATGACAGTAGTGTGAACTGTAAGTCCTGTTGAATAGCCCCAAGAGGAAAAGCCATGTGGTATGAAAGAAATGGATTTTGACTATCTCCTACCTTGCTTACAGTAGTGGAATTAAGCAGGCTTATGGGAACCCCTGACTACAAATTTAAGGAAAGCTGGGGCAATTTTTTCCCCTATAAAAGACTTAAAATGCTGAGTCATGAGTAATCCATCCTTCATCCCTAGGGTTCTTACATATGCTTCTTACCTCTGTTTTTGGGAATGGAACAATTACCCAAGAAAATGACACCTATTTCTCTCTTCCCTTCTCTCAAAAGGTCCTATTTACCTTAGCAATTCTTTATCCTATCAATATGTAGCTGAAATCTTTCCAGCTTGAACACTGCACTCTTCTAGCTATAGTTTTAGGAACAAATACTACACTTTTCTGGCCAAGTAAGTTCATGAAATGTGAATTGTTGGCATCAAAGGTGCTGTTTCATACTTAATTGCAGTAGTTTCCTTTAAAGCAAGAAGTGTTGGGGTTTTTTTGAAAAAAAAGTCATTTAATACTTCCCTTATGGCCTCTCTCTGAGTGTGTACATGCTTGATACACGAGGATATAGGGTAAGGATTTCTTCCTAGCATCTTGATGGAAAAAATCCATTAAACATATCTATATAGATGGCATATCTAGATATGTTATCTACTTGTATTATTATGGGACTTAGATGTCCTAATCAAGGGCAGTGTTGCTGAACTGAGTACTGTAATGCTTTGTAACTACCATCCATACAAAAAGCTCTATTTTGCATCTCCTCTTCTTCTGAAAAGGTTACTTAATAAAGTAGACACCTTGAAAATAACGCTTGATGGCCCTGATGAAGTCAAGTCACACAGGTTTGTAACTGTAATATTTTCTATTATGCTTGTCATTGTGGTATCTGAGTCTTTCATAAACAGTTAAGGTATAGGCTCTAATTTGTCTGCAGTGTTTGTAGTCATTTATATACCAACAATGAGTTTACAGTGAACCTTATATGGTAGCATTATTTTAACTAGTGGCAATAAAAATGACACTTGAAAAGGTAGTTCTGCTTCATCTAGCCTTCTAAATAATTAATTGAATAAGGAAGAATAGCTGTCCTCATTGTACAGACCAAGAACTCAGTGAGAGAGATGTTACACGTCCAAAGCCTCCCTGTAAGGCAAAATTAAAATCAGAAACAGAACAAATGAGCCTGCATACAACCGCAATGCCTGTGAAATTCTGTTTGAACAAAGTCTAGAGTCCAGAGATCAGCTGCAGAAGGAAATGCTTGCCCAAAAAGGTTCTGGAACTCAATTCCACCTAACAAATACATACTATAGTAATGTAGTGGATCTTCTGTGTTTTGGCACCAAAACAGGATGTGGAGACCTTAGGTCAGCATTTTCACTTTCAAGCGTCCTGTTTAGATCTTGAAAAGTGCAGCTCAATTATGAGTGAATTGATGGACGAATTTTTATCTTTTTTTTAGCTTTGTTAATTTTACTTGCTAATAACAATTGAGACAATGGTTATCTTTCAGCAGCATAGAGTAAAACTTGGCATATATTTTCACAATGTGCAGCAGAATCAGCTCAGCTGTATTAAGGTTATTCTTTCCACAACTCATAAATGATACATTCATGTTTTCATAATGTCATATTAATTTAAAGATCATAATTTTAGTTGTTATTTTTAGCACCTATTTCCTTTTCAGTATCTATTGCGTCCGGTTCAAAACTTCACTATGTTACAGTTTCTTTTAAGACAATTCTTCTGTATGTGTCTCCTTCCACTTAATAATAATAATCATTGGTTTAGTTTGATCCTTCAACCATATTTCAGAATGAATGGGAGCGTCCCCATTGGGATGATCCACGTTAACACTACAATGACTTAAATTGTATTGTTCAAACACTTCTTGGCAATAAGAGAGGCATTACCACATGCTCAGGGCAGTCATATGGGTAACAAGATCAACTAGGTTTTTCAATCTATGTGACATGAATAGGCTTCACCAAATTGAGAGAAATGCCAGAGTTATAAAAGGCAGAGCATAGATGTCATGTTTATTTTGTGCTTCAGGCTCATTTCCCCTAATGAGCTGTCAAGCCAATTAGCCTGAAGAGACATGCCAAGATCTTCCCAGTAAGACCAGCTCAAGTATGTCAGCCAGGGATTGGGGAACTCCATGGCTGCTTGGTGCAGCCAGTCCCTTTCATCTCCTTAGTGCAGCAGCAGGAACAGTAACCTGAACATTCATTTTTGCAAACGGATGAGCAAAGTATACAGCATATAGCAATGACAACTTGAACTTCATGTAATACTGAAAGAGCCCTTTCTGAGTCAGCCTCAATGATTTGTATATTGCTGATATTGCATTTCCTTTTATTACTTCCTATTTATTGCAAGACATCCCGGTCACTAAAGGGAAGGGACAGAACTTGCCCTGTATTTATTCTTCAGCTGAAAACTATCACGTGGTTTATGTTTCCCTTAAACCCTCAAAGCAAGGATTAAGTGTGACTTGACTGCTGTTGGCCCAGCTGGTTCTTTTACAGAGAGGTGTGAAATTCATCTAGTCTGATCATAGCAAAAATATTTTAGTCTCCTTTTCCAAATGGCATTAAAGCTAACTTCTGCAGAATGAAGCTTTTACATGAACAGCTGCAGTGGCACTAGATGGGGAGACAGGAGGAGAACCCTTGAATTTTACAAGTGGTTTTAAGCACCCCTGAGGCTTAGAACTGTTTTAGAGTGATTGTGTTCATAGAATCATAGAATTTTTTGTTTGTTTGTCCCATTTGTAAAGCTGATCCAATTTTTAGCCTTTATTAGATTTTTTTATTGGACATTTTGTTATATTTATATGTATTACAACTGTATTTCAATTATATTCCCCTTCCTGAAAACTAAAATCCTAAAATTAACTCTGTACTATTATGTTAAGTAAAAACATCTTTCTAAATAAGACTGTTGTACTCTGTTTTTTATTAATCATAGTAGAAGCAGCTAGTCATATCTTTTGCAGGGTATTGGCATACAAATATGCTTTTTTAGATGGTGTTTGTTTATTCCCTAAAGCTAAGAAAAAAAGTTGGAGACTAGGTCTTGAAGTCCTCATTTAGTATTTCAGGTAAAATCAGAACAGCAACATAGCCCTGAAGATGAAAAGTAAACACCTAAAGACAACTCAAGGGGAAGTTGCTATGACAATGGCTTCTGAACAGAGTAAAAAATAAAAATCAGAAAAAAAACCCCACTTGCTTATCAGAAGGAACGTATGACACAGGAGTTGAGGTCATTCTGAAATTAGACCCCCTATATCAAAGCTTTCTATCAGGCTCCCTGCACTAGAGCTTTCAGTAAAGCTCTAACAGAGCTTTTGTGAATCCAGGCCTCACTGTGACCCTCAACATCTGTAGAAAAGTATGAGAAACAGTCTCTTGCTCACAGTTGGAAAACAATGAGACAGCTAGGTAACCTACACAAAATGACAGAACTAAGCACAAGCTAAGCACTTAAGAACACCAATTCTCAATTCCATTTGTAGATACCCAATTTGAACATCTTTATATGTGGCTGCATAAGCATATTTTACTAGGTAGAAGAGGTACACACATGCTGTTCTACACCCATTGCTGAAGCAAGTCAGTTTTCCATGGCTCCTCTAACATCTGACCGGCGTGACATGCCTGGTATGCATCACTCCAAACATGTTAGCTGTTAATTGCCACAGTGCAAGATTTCCCTTGGAGGAGAATTCCCATGGTGAAATTTGTCTGCAGAGCCTATTCTGTGCTACTTAAGAGACAGCTGTTACAGCAGATGACAAAATCTGAAAACAAATTGAGACAAGCATGGCTTTGATATGTGGAACTGCTGTTTTAGAAATGCCAAGAGGTTTTCATTACAGCATGGCTCTAGAGATGGAGTTCCTATGAGACTTTAAGATCTGCATTTGGCACACATAGTGTATACTAATTCAAGGAGACACAGCTGGGAAGAAGTGGTTGTTTGGATGTACAATGTATGCAACATCTATGTTTTTAATGAAAGTACGTTGTGTCACCGAAAATATAATTTTATGAAGGTAAACCACATGTTGGTTTTGGGCACCGTCTGAAATAGGGACAGAGTCTACAGATTTAACGTTAAAAATTACCATAAGGATTCCCAGAGTGACTTTGGATGCCTTCCCTTCAGGACAGCAAATCTGAGAATTGATTGCTCCTCCAGAAGATTCCTCTGAAACCAGTTCAAGAGGTCTAGTACTAAATGTCTAAGATAAGAAGCAGCCCAACTGAGTGGTCATTTCAAGATTTCCTTTATCATTCCTGATTTGTGCCTTTTCTTTTTGGAGTAAAGAGAAGTCAGCACATTTCTACTAGAAAGAATATCCAGCTGAGGCACTGGGCCATCAACACGTTCCCTACAGGCAAGATATGTCTACTTCAGCCATACAGAATTAAATTTTGAAGTAATAGGCATAAAGATTGTAATATATCTTAGCTGATTCAATAAAAAAAAATTTCTGAAATAACATGTTATTCCAAGAAAGAGTATCAAATTACAGCCTGTTTGCTGAAGAATATATTTTTATATATTCTACCACATGAAAGCGATTTTTAACTATTAAATTATGATGTAGAATATTTTAAGAGTTACTCTTATGTTTATTTTGACATAAATTATTTGTTGCAACCTATCTTAAATTTTTATATAGAAGCTCTAATTAAGTTTAATAGAATGATAAATGTTAATATACTTTTAAGATGTCATGAAATAATTATAATTTATATTCAACTAATTAAAGGTTCTCTCCATCAACAGCATTTTTACCACCTTTTCAAGAAGTTTAAAATGGAACATGGTAAATATTAACCTCTGTACCAAGCACCTTCTCACAACTGGATAGTTTTTTTAGACTTTTTAGTAAGAAAACATCATTTTCTATTTTAATTTCTGTGAATCAATTGATTTTGACAGCAAAATTGTTGTTCTCTAAGTTTTGCTCAGCTAAAAAAATATGTACTGATAACGCAGAAGTTTTGAATATTGCCAACAATATATTAAATTCTCTTTCATCTGAGCAAAAAAATATTCATCTATTTCCTTTTAAACATTCAGTTTTGATATTAAGGGGTTTTCCCTCCAAACTTATCAAAACTAAAAAAAAATTACAGATAATATCCGATAAACTTTCAGCCTAATACACATATTACCACTGCTTTAGATTGAAACAAATGTAAAAAAACCCCACCAAACAAACCACCAACACCAAAAATCCCAAACAAAATCCACCATATATTGTGTTTAAAAGATAACCATCTTTGTGGAACCATCCATCAGACTACAGTCAGCTTGTGCAAAATGAAATGCCAAACAAGGTTTGCAATGTCCAGAGAATAAGACAAAATGCAGGCAAACCAGAGTCCTTAATAAGCTAGACTGTGCTCACAGTGGTCTTACTAGCCTACACATTAAAAATGCTTCTGCTTATTTCAGACAGTTTTCAGATTTTGATCCGTTGATTTCATTTCCTTTAAACATTGATGGTTTCATTGCTAATAGGAATGAAAATCACATCCTGGATTCTTCTTCTGGCTTTCAAATTTTGCCAGTGTAATCCTCCAGACCTTTGCTAAACCATGGGTTTTGCTGTTCATTCGGCCTGTGCAGTTTCACAGTCAAGACAAAAGAAAGCTTTTGATGAATTATACCTCGTGTGTAACTTGGATGTAATCCATGCAGGTTTAGGGATCACTTTTCCCCGCTAGTGCTTGTGTGTTAAGTACTAGGTGATAGATTGGCTGTTAACACACAGTGTAAGCAGGGGTTACAGGTCTGTCCATAACAGAGAAGGGGGATGGCCCTCAAACTTTTGATCCAATACTCTTCACTTGCACATCACTCTGTCCTATGAGCAAGGCTCTGGGTGGGTACAGCAGGCCTCCTCACATGCTGTCATCATTTATTCTCCCTTCAGCTGCCATGCTTGGGAAAAAATGTAGCTGAGGTACTGGCGCATGATACAACTGTAAGGGATAAAGAAAAGGTAGACCCAGCCTGGCTTCGGCTGGCCAGAGTCACCCCGATTTCTCAGGTGAAGATCTTGCCCCTGGCTTCTTTATCGGTGACTCTTTACAGTCTGCTTCTTCCTCCCTGCACACCTTTAACCCAAGGAGAGAATTATTTTTTTGCCAGGCAGGCAATTACTGCTTTCAGCCTCTCCCAGCTATTGACTACATTACTTTCAAAACAGGACAGTGTCGGAAAATTTATGGATGGAGTTTAGGCTTAGTCTTCCGTTCACAACATAAGCCACAAGATCCGGAGAACACGTCTCAGGTTAATGACAAAGAGTTCCATTTAGATCAGTTGCTTAAAATATGGTCCTAAGGACTTTATTTGACAGCCTATATCACAAAATTAGAGTATTTATCTTAATCACTGACTAGAAAGAATGGTTCTCTACTGTAAATACAATTTGTCAATTAATCCTCCCTTACCTCCTTTCCTTCTAGATACTAGAAATTGTATCTGAAGCAGACAAATTATATTGCTTGTGTTAATTTGCTCAACTGATTATCAAGAAAAGTTGTTCTCAGCTGGTAAGGTAAGACAAATACTACTGTATCTAGAAGACAGATAATATGACCAGACAGCTGACAGAAGGTATTGCTTTTTAAAGGTACCTGCTCCTCAAAAGACATTTCAACAGTTTAGTGTTTGAAAAATCCCAGTAACACAGTGATGTCTGACCTATGTGGTTCCCATTACTTGACATACCACGGTATAAAATATAACAGCAAATGACGAAGTATAGTGCTGAGTGGAAAAGACAGCCCATGTGCTGTAGCAAGAGTCTAGAGCATATTGGCTGACTCAGTTAAGTCCATCGTATTACAAGCTTTTTAATCAGGGACCAGTTGTTACAAAGGCAAAACATGCATGGAATCTCACAGTCACTTTCTATTAACTGAGCAAAGCTCCGAACATATAAGCTTGAAGTGTTTTCACATATAACAAGTTCTCATATTGATCTCCATAATTATAATAATGCCTAGTTCCACAGATTTATTTTTTTTTAAGAAAAAAACTTGGAAGTTTTTAGTAGGAGTGTCTTAATTCCTGCCTTGCTTAATATTTCAAATATTACTGCAGTATAGGAAAAACTTCTGTAATACGGTTTTCAAGCAAATTTTTTCTAAAGTGACTTACAACACATGCAAACATACTGTTTGATATCTGTATTAAATGAGCAATTTTGTTTAACCACAAGATGCAGCACTGGTAGCCCTGGAGGGATATTCCCTACAAAAGCAAGAGTGCGCTAAAACCATTTCACTCAAGGTCCTCTTTTGGGATAGGCAACAAAGATTCCTTTTGTTGTTGTTGGTTTTCTTTCATTAGGAAATAAACTTTAACCATTACATCATCTTACAGAGCACCTCAGACTTCCAACTGCTAAGACAGTGATGTCAAATCTTCAGAAATAACTGTTAGAACAGAGTTGAAGCAATGATTGAGAGTGGCAGTTTCTACATCCCATCACCAAATTCCTTCAGGTCAGCAATGCAAGCTTATGTCCTGAACCATCTGCTGTAGGAGAAAAGCCTACTCACTCATAGATCTTGCTTATTCTCCTGCTGCAAACTAAGGGGTCATCTGAAGATGGGTCTCTAACTGCACTACTCTGGAAAGCTACAAAAAAAGCTCTATGTTCATCGTGTAAAATGTGATGAGAGAGTAAATCTGCCAGTTCAACTGTGGCAGTAGGAACTACGTTCCACAGTCATACCCAGTCTTGAGTCTTTACCAACTTTACCAACTTTACACTTGCAGAGGCCAGTTCAGCTCTGGTGCACTGCCTGCTTCTCCAGAAGGAAAGGCTTTAATCCTATTATTTTGTGGACCCAGCTACTTTCTGGCGAGACTTATTACAGTGTTATCTGTGATTAGCAATCTCCTCCTCCACTGAGTCTGCATGCTCTCTGTAAGGCAAAACAAAGACTTTGGTTCTTGGGGTTTCTTGTGTCATAAAAAATAAAGCTGAAAACAGTATACTCGGTCATTTTGAACATTCGGGTGGTGTTCTGTGCAGCATGTTTGGGCTTTTTGCACAATGCAATTTCAGACTAAAGCATCTGTTACTCAAGTAATAGATCTAATTGAAAATAAAAAATTTCTCCTTTAATCTTTTCAAGGACATAAGAGTGCATTCCTCCTCTAGAAAATAAAAGTTAATGGTTCTCTCTTTTCAGAGGTACATTTGATTATTCATTTTATACATTTGAAAAGGGTTGTGTGCATAGCCTGAGATGTAATATTTGATTTCTAGGCCCCTGTCAGAAACAGCAGTTAATATCATTAAAAATTTTCATTTAATAAAGAAAGCTAAAAAGGGATAGCCCTAATGGACACCCTGCCATATCTTATCCATGTTAAAAAAATACATCTCTCATAGTAAACACAGAGCCTTTAAAATACCATTCCCTCTGTCTGGGCAAAATGAAGTTATTCAGATTCTGCAGACACTATTCACAGTACCTTAAAAAGTAAAATCTCAGCCCTGGAACACCTGCCAAGAGGAAAGAACAAAATAATAAGAGGGAAGACTGTGTAAAGGGATTCAAAAGCCTCAAATTCCTGAGAGAGCTATTATTAGTTGACAGATGTAGATTTCATTTTTGCTAGAAACATTTCAGACATTAGGGACACTTCATCATTAGCAACAGAGCATAAAATTAAAATGCAGTAACTTTTACTATTTATCCTATTTGAAACAAAATAGATACTTTAACCAAAAACTGTTCTCAAATTAGAAGTAAAAATCAATATAGTCAAGACAGATTATGGGAGAGTTTGCCAATTTATGTCTCAGAGGAAAAGTATAAATTTTAACCTTTCCTAATAATAGTCCTTTCTCATGAGGAAGCTGGGTTGGCCAAGCAGGCCTCCCAAAATTAAATGGGTTGAACCATGAGAGAAGACAAACTACAGTATGATGAAAGGTTCTTGTTTACATAACAGAAGCATTTTGGGAGGGGAACGATTTTTCTTTGGTTTTTTTTCACCTTTTTCATTTAATCTTTCCCCTCATAGAAGAGAAACATGGAGAAAAAGAAAGAAAAGAATTTTTAAAACCTATGTAGCAAAAATGTTTGTGTTCTAAATAACTGAGAGCACTTTCATGAAAAGAAAAAATAAATAAAACTGGGGTTTGAGAAAAATTGTGTCCCCTCTGTAGCTCTACCTATGTGGAATCCAGAAGACCGCTCATGTGAAAAGCACCTACATCATAAGCTTCCTTTCTCACTAGTTAAGAAGTGAGTCACTGGGAATGATAGAAGGACATGGAGCATGAAGGAGTAGTTCCACAGGTAGCAGGACCAGCAAAACTTTACCTCGGGGTCTCTCTTTCAGTCAGAGAACTACCAGGGCTTCCCTTCTCTTTCTAGCCCTGTATTTTTACTTGATGTGTAGAAATTACATTTTCTTAAATTTTTTTTACAATTCTGTCCAATGAGGATGAAACTCTTTTAAAAGTGATTTGAGAGAGACAGCAATTGCAGGAAACCAACACAGGCAGCACAGTAAGTCATATTTCTTTAGGAAATCAGACTATAAAAAAACCCTAGGTGGACAGTGAATGACAGTTATTTTTCTGCAAACCAGAAGGCTGTGAGACACCAAGAGCTGCTTATATGTGGAGCTTTGAAATGAAAATGCACAAGGAAGAGTTTGAAGGCTAATGAATTTCCAAAATACGTACAAAGAATTTTATAAAAGAGTTTGCGTTATTCTGACACTACATCTTGCTGACAGCAACTTTAAAATGAAAAGATGGAAAAAAATTAATTTAATCATTTTAACACCAACTATTCAGCAGCCAGAAGCAAGGAGGACACACATGTAAAGAACTGAGCTACAAGAGTCATAGGCTCAAGCTTGTGTTCTCTTCCTGGCCTTGATGTTGTCCTGTAGGAAGATCTTCAACAAATGACACTTTGATGCCTCTTTCTCTTTTCCCTTAAACTGTGAAGTATCACATGTTGAAGTTATGGATATACTTCAGGATTTGTACTCTATTTGCTGTCTCTTATGCTTCCTTCTAATTAGGTAAGGTTATTATCAGAGACCTATATCTTTGTAAATCTTAAAGACCTCCTTAGTTTTCCATGTTTATGTGGAAAAGAAAAAGAAAAGGTTTGAAGACTTTACAAATAGGTATTTTACATGAAAGTAAAAGTGATGAATAATTCAAAAGCATAATTCAAGCAGTGGTCCTACTCTGGTTGCACTTGGTAATTGCTAGGAATAACAGTAATCAGCAATGGTCTTTGAAAATGCCTGTAAGGTTTTCTTCCTTCAATCCTATAAAACTTACATTCGTATTTTATTTTCTATCCTCTGTATTCAATTTCTTTGTTTTTTTCACATGCATAAATATACAACAAAGAAATATAAGAGATTTCTTATTTTTCCTCTTCCACTAAAAAAATGTGACAACATAGGGAGAAGAAAAGTTTTTTTGTTTACTCTGGGGTTAGTCCAGAACATGTTTCTCTGGCCTTCTGCTTGGGAGGTGCATCTTACAGAAATAAGAGGACTGTATTGTTCTTTTTCTTAATGTTTTCATTTGTAAGATATTCCTCAAGCTTTACCTGCTACCTCTATTTTCTGTCTAGTGCTTTCTTCCCTTCTCACAGACAGAGGAAAATATACAGATTTATTTCAGAGCAGTTATCAAACGGCTCCAAATCTAAGGATCAGTATGTGAAGCTGAATTAAAAAAAAAACTATTATGTACTTGAAAAGGGAGACATTAGCTGAAAGGTAATGAAGGATGCTTCATTGGTAATAGGAAACCCACTCCTGGAACTTATAACAAAAGAACAGCTAAAGAATAGAGTGCCCTATAATGTATGGATCTATAGGACAGGAGTACAGCATAGCTCGGTCTCTGATGTGTCACTTTAACCAAACCTGACTTAAGGAAATAAAGTGCTTAAAACCCTGCACAAATGTTGCTGGCATTGTGGGATAAAGAGAGGAGGGAGTCTGAAAATGGAGGCTATAGAAGGAGCTGGCTGAGTAAAACAGCTAGGCCACAGGAATTCAAGGCAGGATGCCAAGCTGGGATGAGACCATTCCCTACAAAGCTTTATACCAGTCATATCACCAGCTGTTAATAAAAATAAAAGACGCACTTCTACAATATAGGCCATTTCTGTGGCTAAGATCCTCTATAACAGAATGGTTTTCCTCTCCATTTCAGCTTGATTGGCTAAATAAATAATTGGACTATGAAACATGGCAGAAGGATATTAAAGGCTATTAGGATGTGAAATGAGCTGTTTGCTGGTGTAGTTCTAACTCCATGTAGTGAAAATCTATGTATATGGGACTGATGGATAATTGGTCCTCAGTGCTGCTGGAAATCTCTGATGTGTGAGAAAAAAGACAAACTTTCAGTAAGCTTTCTTCTGCCAGTCACATCAACGTGTTCCAGATATACACATACAGATACATGTTGCAAGGTTAAAAGCCAGTCCAAAGGCAGACATAAGGCAGCAACCCAAATGGTTTCCTGTACTGCTGATTATTATCCTGGCTCTGGCCTGAGCTCCGCTTTCCACATTCTGCTGGGAAAAGCTCTGGAGACCTACTGACAGATTGTGCTGCACATAGCTAATCCAGATCAAATGAAGGAAAGTTAAAGTTCTCACAAAGGCACCAAACAAATTTGAGGGCTCTCTGCTGCTTGGCATAAGTCTAGCAAAGCTAACCCTTTCACATTACCACTGCAGCTGGGTTTAGTTCAGAGATCAAGCTAAGATCCACACAATGAAGTAGAAGAGGAAATATAATGGTAGAGCCCTGTGCTTCCCCTTTCACGGGGCTGAATGTGGCAAGCCATGGGAGCTGTGAGGCATACCCAAGGGTATCCAGACTTGAAACCTCTGACTTGCCTTGGTTCCTGTTCACCAGGTTCCCCTTTTCTTACTTTCGCTCTGATGCCAAGGCAGGCAGGAAGCCAGCAGTGCTCCCCAATATCTAGATAGCACTTTACAGTTCTTGTATAACAACCATTTTAGTGCTTAAAAAACTTCTGTAGAGATTAAAAAGAAAATTCAAAATGAGATTAATGAATAAAATGGCTTTCTTTTCTCTGGAATTATTTTCTTTCTAAGTTCTTTAGCCTAGGGAATTGCTGCTTGCCAGAGGACACTCATTCTTCAACGCCAGTTCTGTACTCTAAGAATAATACTAATTCAGACTAAAATAAAAGTTTAGATTTTCTAGACTGTGGAAAAATCTATGTAAGTAATGTTCCTGCTGATAGATTCTGTTGCTATGCCAGCAAAGGAGACCACACTACAGCTCTTCACATTCTACCAACAACGCTTCGTAGCCTCATTGCAGTCAACAAAGCTCTTGGGTATCTACAGAGTCAAGTTGATAAAAAGCCATCCAGATGTACATGCTGTTCCAAAACTTTCCACTTCCCCTGCAGTCCAAATATATAATCTAGCACTATATGAAGCCCCTTGGAATCCATAAGTTGCTCACTGTTTTGCCTCTTTCTGGGTAATATTTTGCATTCTACTTAAGTCTTTGAAAATTCTGTGTGTAAAGGCATCGAAACAAACTGCTTAAAGGGAAAATAGTTCAAACAAAATACAGGTACAGATTTAAGTGACCTGAAAGTGCCTTGCAAAATATTAATTGAAATGGAAGGAGACCATGCAAATTGCAAAGGTTCTAGAAAAACTGACCATGAAAGAGGAAGACAGCTTACTCTGTGGAGTCAGCTAAAGAACTAGCAATACAGCTTGTTTCACAGTAACCTCTCTGGTTTCCATTTCACATTCTTTTTGTTGATATATATATATGTGTGTGTGTATTTATATGTATATAAACATACGTGCATTGGTGAAGCAGCTGAGATTTTCCAGATTCAGCTGAACCATTTTTATCTATTTTATCACCCTAATCTCTTGCACTGTGTAAGCATTTGCTATTGTAATATTTGGAAGGAAAATTTCCTAAAAGACAGTAATGTGTCAGAGTGGCACATGCGTCAACAAAACTTTTTAATTCCTCGCATTGATGTACTTTGTGTGGTATATCTAAGGCACAAAAGACATCAGAAAGGGCTCTTTCTTGTCTCACATGAACTTTTTACTTACCTGAGTTTGAAGAAAATGAGAAGAAATAAGAGCACAACCAAGGAAACAGGAAGATTTCAATTGAATTGCAAGCCCGTTGGAGGTCCTTGTGGTGTATTTGATAGTTACCCAGCACTGGGCTGCTACCATGCTGTAAGATTTATGGAGTCTACCACCATCTACAAGCTGCCCATTCATACATCTCTCTTGCTTATGCCTTTCCTTTTTATTGCTATGCACTGGGCTTTCTTTCATTAGAGATGATCTATTTTAACACTTATTATAGTAGTAGGCAATTATAAATTTCTTTCTTCCCTTCTCCTGGAATACAGCTGCTTTGGGAGTTAGTTCCTTTGCCTGAAGTTGCAAGATTTAGAATAATTCACATAATCAACATTTTGTCGGGGATATAAGCTGTGAATCTTTCCCTGCACGTTACAGAAATACAGATTTGCTGAGCTATAGAATCATCAGAGTAAATAAAAAGTTGCGCTATTCCATCAGCCTATCATATTGCTTTAGTCCCGCTACTTTGGTTGAAAGTAATTCCTTCTAACTTTTAACTCATAAGGCTAACGTACACAGTAAGTTACTGGAAAACACTTTGCAGGAGAGATTATCCAAGAGTATCCAACACTCTTACGTTCATGCCAGTCATCTCTGTTCTGCATTCCCTGCAGCTCATTTGCAAGCACTAAGCTCATACTGTAGGTTAATGCAAGCATTCACCCAGCTAAATTCAGCTTCTGCTAGCCATGTAGCTACTGCAGACGAACCCAGCTAGAAAACTTGCCCAGGAAACTAAATAAATATTCAGGTAGTGAGCCCACGCTGAGCTCCAGTCTGCCACAGCTATGTTGACAGCAGTATTTCATTTGTCTAGTTTAAAGCTAGTTTATTTTATAATAACAGACATACATATAATGACGTCTTATAATTAGATGCAGTCACAGCAGTATTGATAATGCTCTCGGGAACATATGGAACATAGAAGCACAGGACTGTGGGGCAGCACGTGCATGATCCAAGCCAGGATTTGAGTTCCAGGCAACCTTCCAATAGATGTTACTCTAGTTCAGTAAGATTCACACCACATTTATTTCATGCTTATGGTACAGGTCACAGAACAGCACCATAAAGGTACAATAGTAAAAGACAGTGTCAATCATAATGTGCCTCATGAAGGGAACAGGAGGGGTCAAGGGAAATCACACCTAGAGCTTAATAAATATAACTTGTAAATGACTTTACATAGTGACTGTGCAGAGAGGGAGATGGAAACCTACAGTGAAAATCAGCAGCCTGATCTAGGCCGTCTCCGCCTTGGTTGAAGAAAATAACATGAAGTAAAGAACAGGTTCTTACCTACAAATGAGAGTAACAGGTTACTACGAAAGAAATCCAGGTCTGATGTCTAGATTCTTAGGTTCCTAGGGCTGAAAATATTTGACAGTTTTCTGGGAAATTGCATTCTCTCTCTGCCAAGACAAGCTGCAATGGAGCAAAACCTTGGTGAGATTCAAGACCTTCATTTATTTGTTTTGAGTGCAGTTGTATTTAGCATAGACATAGTATCTTAAAAATAATAATAACAAAAATCTCTGAACTACTTAGCAAAGAAAATTTGTGCCCATATATGTGACCCTGGGTCATAACAGCTCAGGCTCTGCTCTGAGTCTTAATGAAGCTCATGTGATATCAGTTATAAATGGGAACTGTGCAGAGCAAGTGACATAGTGTATCTGAGAAGGAGTTATAAAAAAATATGCTAATCCTGAAAATAAGATTCTTGGAAGGAAATCTGAATATGTTGATGGCACTGTACAGAAAGCAACATATTCCTCCACAAAGACCTTGCTGTTGCCAAGAACATCTTTTTACCCATCTTAAATGATTATTTTATATAAATGCAGAACTGGTATGTGTTTTTACAAAAGAAAGAAAATTCTCTCTTAGTAGTGTTCACATGCTCTTGAGGATGCAGGATCTTTAATCAACCTTTATGTTATACAGCTTTTCAGATGTCTCTTTTATCTCACAAATTCTGATGACTGAAACACGTTTAGCACAAGAACAGCTATATTTGTACAGACTTGTGCCTTTTAGAAAAGTCATGGCTAATGATAGTTTTTTAAAATGAGCTTCTCAGTACTCTGTATCCTCTAGAGGGCTGGAAGGGATTACACGTGTTCTTGGTTGCTCCCTTGAGTTCCTCATTCTACTTCTGAAATCGCTTCTATATGTTTCTGAACTAGCTGTTGTGAACAAAAACCCAAACAAACAAGGAAAACAAAACAAAAAAACACACCCCACCCCACCCCCCCCCGAAAAAAAAAAAACAGAGCTGAAGCCCTTCGTGCATTTATCAGTTGTATCTTAACCCATTCACAAAATTAGTATATTTTGGAAACTACTCATCCAAATAGTTCCTGTGAACACAAGTTCTGTCCATTTTTTGCTTCTTTTTCCTCAGGTCTCTCTTCCCTATCTTTAAAACAGGAACAGCTGAAATGTTTCAATTCAAATTATTTTGTTCAGGACATGTTAGCTAATCAGTTAAATAGAATTTTTTCAATAATGCTGATTTTACACAGGTTTATAAGAAATTTGAATACTTTTTATTATTCATGTGAACGTCTTTCTAAAGCGTTGCTTTAGCATTTCATACTACCTACAGTTTGTGTTCTTCAACTTCTTTTCTACTCCATGATCTACGATTCCTCACTGAACTATGTGTCTATGCAATGGCCAAGACTCCCTGTTGAGAGAAGGCTATGGTGTGGAACCACAGATTTAATTTATCCAATAGCAGCTGTACAAAAGCTGCAACAATCCATTTCAAGATGGAAATAAAACTGTTTTCATTCAAAATATTACATGGGTTATTTCCTGTGGTTTTCATTAATATTCACAATCTAAATTTTCTCATTGTTTATTTGTCATTTGAGATGTAGCACGGTAAAATTATTCACTATGGATGCTGTGATACGTAACCTAATTCATGTAATATGGTTTTGGTTCATAAACAAGTACAAACCTTTAAACACACTGAACACCAATGACTAATAACTGTTAATGAACTAAAGCATAGGTCCAATTGATGTAGTTAAAAGTACGGTAGCAGTTTATATCTCTCTATCCTAGGGCTTCCAGATTTGCAGAACTGAACCAAGGTCAATACTGTTGCCCCTATAGACATTACATCATACAGTGCTAAGTGAAATATAAAATAATGAAAAAAACCCCAGAAATCAATACAAAACCCAACAACAATCTTGTTAATTTCTTTAGTTGCTTTAGCAGCTAACATATTTCTGCCAGAACTTAAGCCTCCCCCGCTTTTTCCTCATGAAGATACTGGTAATTAATGTCAGAGTGACAGAGAGAACATGCATTTCTATCACCTAAAATATTTGACCAGAAATACTTCCTGCTCCTTTTTAACTCAACAAACATCAGGAAAAAATGTATCAGATTTCTTTCCTTTATACTATGCAAACGAAGATGAAGAATACCATAAATTGCAAACATGGAGTGGGGAATAATCCCACCATGTCAATTAAATTGACAGTGTATGGAAAAATGCTAGTGATTTCATTATGTATTTCACTTTATAACCATTTCAGCTTGAATAGTGTATCTAGGAAAGCTTCTTGTGTCTACAAGAGGTTTTTTCCAGAAGAGAACATTTATTATAGTTGTCTTGGCAACGTGAGCTCTGTGGAAATATAAATCAGAGCTTCAGGAGATTTTGTTTTTAAACTCTGGAGAAAAAAAAAAAGACAAAAAACAAAACAAAACAAAACAAAACAGAAGAAAAATAAGACAACTAGGTGAGCAGAACATTATGATCTGGTCTCTGTTAAATGCATTAAATGACCAGATCCATTACACGTTAAAGTATTCCACCTTGCTTTGTGCTGATGAAGCTTTGAGTGGAGTACAGTCTTATGCAGGAGCCAGGAGCAATGCACTGTGAAAGACGTAAGCAAACTGCATGGAGCCCCATGTTAAAACATCAAACAGGGTAACAGACTTAGAGGAACAGGACTCTTTACAAAGTTAGGAAGTCAGAGCAGACTATAGAAGGCTGAAGTGGCATGTGATTGTGATTTTTCAAAACCTTAAATGCTGTTATGAAGAGTTCCATATGGCCATCAGTACCCCAGCCTTGAGGTCCAATGCAGGAGAAGACTAAAAAGAATTTCAGCTTAAATGGAGCAAGATTTTAAGCTGTTAATTAACAAGTGTCTTGAAAGAATGTAACAAGTTACCTAGAAAACCTCTCAATATTTGTAATTTTTAAGCACAGACTAAACAAGATATTTTGATTGTTTGTTCTTGTGCAGTTGCAAAGAAATTGCTTCAAAGGTATACAAAAATGTGAAATATTCTATCCGATCACTTTTATTTTTACTGGAAAAAACAAGCAATACCTTTCTCACACCCTGGCTGAGCCTAGCACAAAGCTGGGTGTTTACAGCACCTGCCACATGTGTGACAGATGAACCTGGACACAGCTCCACTTGAGCAGTCACGCACCCTGTCCTAGAAAAGTTGCCACTGCCACCATTGCCTTCATATTAACGTATATTGAGAATCATGAATTTCAAATTGGGAATCAAAGTCTAATAACCTTTCTTCTCCTGTTATTTAACTAAAAGGCTCATCCAGTGGCAATTGCAAAGGGAGAGCAGAGATGATGTATGACCCTGAGGAAATAGCTTAGCCTGCAAGCACTACCCCTGCTCCCATCACTAGTTTTGGTCCAATACCACATAGCAAATAGGTTGTGAAATTCAAAAAAGTAGCTGAAGCATTTCTAGTTAAATGTAATTTAAACAGGAAATAGAGAAAAAAGTACTGAACTAGCCGAAAGACAAATATACTAAACAGTGATTTCAGCCTGGATGCAGATTTCAAGTAAATTTTGTCTGCACTTTCCCAAGACCCCAGCATGTCATGTAAAGATCTTTTCTATTCATCTTTCAGGACAGTAGCTGCAGTACATTTCTAGCTTGGCACCAGTCTAGCAAGGCCAAATATATTTCTTTCTTCTGTGAGTAGTCACTAATAAAATGACACAGGAAATAATCAATTAAAACTAACCTGACACCAACCAGATTGGACAGGATAAATGCCATTTTTTTAATCTCATTGACGACGTTGGCATGAAGGTTGGACTTGATGATCCTGGAGGTCCTTTTCAACCATAATGATTCTATGATTCTATGTTACATTTAAAAATAAACTGTGATCTGAAAGGAACAAAAAGGGGTACTCAACAACTGAAGTTCCTCTAACTCAGTGAACTAAAAAAATTTCACTAGCACTTTTTTCAGAAGTTTTGTCCTTTCTTAATCTCATAAACTAATCTCATTATAGCTAATTTTCTCAAAACACTCCCTAGGACATTGATAGATTAAACTTAACACAGAAGAAGTGTATCTGGATAGAAATCACTCAATGTCCCAATAATACGTATCTGTTCTATCTCAGAGAATGGCTCAAAACATTCTGATCTTCAGAAATTCTTAACATGTTTTTGAAAAGGTAAAAAACAAACAAAAAAAGCAGAGTATCCCTTTCCATTCTTTTATTGTTCTTTCTCCTTTAGTATATGTTAACCTATGATGTAATAAATCACCTCTATGCAGTAGGGCAGACACACAAAGCACATCCGTTGTCTTGAAACTTGCTCTTGTCTTTATTTCAGATACAGTGAGGGACGGTAACATCAGCTTCAGGAAATGTTTTGAGTTTTCACTTGTGCTACATATCACACAGTACTGCTGCGTGAAGAGAAAACTATTCCCAGGTACAATCCCCTTGGCAACTAAGTCAAGGTGTAAATACACAAATGACATAAGGGCACTTACTGAAGCTCCATAAGGCACAAAAGGGTTCCCCTGTTTGAAAATACTTTTTTCAGGAAGATGGTATACTTTAAGATCATCCACTGATGCAAGTCTGCTTATTGTCAACTCACTGGTTAAGAATTTGCCTTGGCTAAATTTCATTTTTCTTGAGGTAGCTGTTATCTTTTATTCTTCTGTGCTGCCCACCACTAAAGTATCTGTGGAACGTAAAATCTGCGATGCACTCATCTTCAATGTATCCCGGTGATACAAACAAACATAAGTAAAATTTTCCCCATTTTCTTGATGCATAACAGACAAAAGGCACTTCAGATTGTATCTAGCATCTCAGGAAACCTGACAGAATGAGGAAAAGAGCTCCACTTCCAAATTGCAATCCGCTGTGTGAAACCTCACTGCATAAAAAGCTTTTTCTCTCTTTCTTTTATTTACTATACGAATTCACAGTCTGCGACTCTTGATAGCAACAGTTAAAGAGCAGGCAAAATGAAACCTAAGGTATGTTTAAAGCTTCTTGATGTACAAGAACCTTCCTCCTCATTTTTGTGGGGGTGGTTTGCAGTGCCAGCAAAGTTTCGTGATGTTGAATCAAATTGGACTATGCAGGTGTTTTGATTAGCTTCAGTACCTTTCCCAGTGTGATTCTGTGCATCTCTGGGATGATCCTATTTGACTCCAAGTAAAGAAGAGCAAATTGGCCATTTGTGGTGAGATCGTGCAGGTAGTCTCAAACAATTTGCAAGGCTTTGTTTTGTTTCTCATTTCAAAGGTGGAAGAGTGTTCATGTACATTATAGACATAAGAAGGAAAATGATGTTTAACTTTTAGTTGGAGAAGACAGATGCTGAATTTTCACTGTTGCCTGCAATAATATGTTGTCAAAAGATTACAGTCTAAAAGCTGCTCTTTCTCTTGCCATATTGCCCTCAGAGACAGCTTTTGCTCATGTCAAGGCTGAGTGATCTCAATATCTGAAATGGCAACAAGATGGCAAGCAGGGAAGAGAATGAGAAATAAAAGTGCTTGCTCTCTATTTCAATCTCTTTTTCATTTGATGCTTGCTGTTGATGCCACTGCAGCTGAAAGCATTATACTTCTGGTGCAGAACCTCTGTCTGGAGATTCAGAGCTGGCAGCTTTAAGAAAAAAAAAAAAAAAATGATGCTGTTCACTATTCTGTTGGTCAAGAGATACTTCTACTTTACTAATGAAATCCAGTGTGAGCTAGTTGGAGAATTTTTCCATGCATGGGAAGATAAGACAATTATCAAAAAAACTTTCTTCACCTCAAATTTTACTCTAGCTGATAAAAAAAAATGTGCAGAATGTATATGCATTCTGGAGCATCAAAACAGCTGCAGGCATATGAGACCAGATCCTACACTGATACTGAGGTTGTGAAGTAAGCATCAGATAGCCATGAGAATATCTTAGAGAAAAAGGTAGAAGAAGAAACCAGCTCTTGTAACAAGACGGTTATAAACACTCTCCTCTTTACCTGGCTGGGATGTCTCTGAAATTATTATACCTCAGTTAATATTTTTTTTTTCTTTCAAAACTCATTTAAACATCACACTATAATACATGATAGAAAACCTCAGGTCTCACAGCTAGAAAATGTCATTGCAAGGGCTGTCTTCATAATTGCTGATTCAATAACAGCAGGTAATTATGCCACAACAAGACTTTCTCTCTTGATTTCAAAAGAATGCAAGATCACACTTGCTGGGAATAATGTTTTCCTGTTAATTATACTATGTCTTACATAGCATGAAATTATGAATTAGAGGGCTTGTTAATGCTCTGTAAAACAACGGCATCTTTGAGTGTGAAATGAACTCAAAACTAAAAAAAAGATATAAAATATTAACAGCATTCCAAGCTTTTAATATATTCTACATATATTGGAAAGTACGTTAATGTTTACTCCTTATATTCTAATATATACCATATCCTGATGCATTCCAAATACAATTAAGAAATATCTATAGCTCATAATGGGGAATTTTGCTCACTAGATATGATTCTGTCTTGATAAAAAAACATATGTTACTACACACAGAAACCTCTTGTTAAAATACTGTTGGAATAATAACATACACAAAAAACAGTAGTATTAGGGCTTTTCTCATTACAGCTAATGGCAAAACCTCACTGATTGCAACAAGAGCTCTTTGCAGTGAGCACTTTTGCTTACTTTTACTGCAGGCCAAATTATACCTCTGTAATCTCTGGAACCCTTAGTATTTTCCATTGCCACATCAACAGCTGCTAGCAAGTGCTCAGCCTTTTTTCAAGTGCATGAGTCTCTGCTGATGTCCCCAGTCAGCTTGCTCCACGAGGTCAAATCTGAAATACACACGTTGCACTGTTTGAATTGTTATTTCCCTCCTGTCTAATAACTAATCTCAGCACAGATTTATACAAACTCAAATGCATGTAACACAGATGTTTAGGTGTAAATATCTCTGCATACACTCATTTTTTTGGGTTAGTGGATCAATTTCATAAAGATCAGTGACAAGTCTATTTTAGCTAAATCAAGAATAATAACTGAAATACAAAATAACAATACAGTCATCAGTTTAAACTAGACCACGTTTGTTTTAAACCATACTTTCTGTTAATTTGATTCAAATCTGTTTTGATCAGATATCATGTAAGGGCATGGAAGGACAGTAAATGACTCTTCTACATGTAGATAAACAATGGCAAACAATGTGCATTTGTCATATTTTTTAAAGTAAAAGTGCTTAAGTTACTGCTCATTATTTTTGCTCTCTATGAGTATGAAGAATGGGATTTTGGTTCAAGTGTAGATACTGAACTCCAAAACCTATCAGCATCAGCTTCTTTCCAAAAGTGCAAATTTCCCCCCTTTCCATGGTCACTCACTCAGGGAAGATACCCACAGCATTATAGTTCATGTAACCAAACACAACTATACACAAAATGGCATATATTTTTAAAATTGCAATAGATCCTGGAGTAAAACAAATAAGAATATTTTTTAAATCACTCACCTTAAGATGTTCCTGAATTGGAAAGCTCCCAAGCTTCTAAATAAAAACATGCAATAATGATTTATCTAAGTTTATAGGGGAACTGCCATTTGGGATCTCAGGCAAACTGCCATCTGATGAATATAGATGTATGCAAGCAAGCCCTCTAATTCACCATTTCATGCTATGTAAAACATAGTATAAATAAAAGGAAAGCATTATTCCCAGTAGGTGTGATTCTGCATTTTTTTGAAATCAAGAGAGAAAGTCTTGTTGTGGCATAATTAGCTGAAAGATCCAGAGCGAAAATAGTTAAAGGTTTAAAAAGTTTTCATAATAATTCCCTCAAATATTAAACTATCAGGTTGTTCACCAGAACCACACTCCGCATGAACAGTGGTGCTGTAATGCTTGTAATGCTAATTCCTTTCCAGGGTCTGAAAAACTCGCAGCCACGAAGATACGCATTCCTCATTTAGTTAGCCCTGTCACAGGAAGGCACTGATTATGAGAAATTCCTCCTGTCCTCATGTAAATTATTTTCTCCATTTCTGTACTAAAATTTCTATACTCTTTTCATTTGTTAACCTGAGTGAAATAGCCAAAATTTTGCTTTTTCTGGCACTTCAGCTTCTTCTGTTTTTCTGTTGATGAAGACGATAAGTTTGCTATTACAATGAAGTGATGAAGTTTATCGTAATTCTTCAGCCCATGCTGTCTGCATGTATAGGGTCATTGGTTATTATGATGCCAGCTGGAGATGCTGAGGGTACCATTAACCAAAGGGGGGAAAAAACCCAACAAAGCCGCAAAACACAACCATAAATATAAATGTCTTGTTGTTATTATTATTCTTCAATCTCTTCTAATAAGTTATGTGTTCAGCATGCCAAGCCAGAACAAGTAACATTAACAAACTTCAGCTATCTTGGAAAGAATCTATTATCCTTAATGAAGACAGTCACAGCTTTCCCAATGAAGTCTGTAATGATAATGCACCTTATACAAAGATTTTTTTATGTTGTAACCAGGTAAGCAGTTGAAGATATTATCAAATTGACAAGGCTGCTAAAAGTACACAGGCAATTATTTTAGTACATTGATGGCTGCATTTCTCACATGAAGTATTTAAACACAATAGCTGCTCTTTTTGATGCCCATGTGTGATTCTCAAGAGCATTATTGTTAACTATGCAGAGCATCATGTAAATTTTTTGGACTCACGTTTGCAAAGGGCTGAGCTCACAGTGTTCTGTTATTATTAAAGGATATACCCTGTACAAATTATTATTTACCTGCCTTGTTTGCTTACCATTCCATTAGCTGTTTCTGCAGAACCAAGAAAACTGCTCAGTTATCTGCTGCCTCATTGAAATAAGAGCAAGAAGCCTAGGGGAGACATGATACAGGAAGCCCACTTGTGGGGTTTACTAGGTCCACAGGGAAGGCAGTAATGTTAGCACATACTGACATGTACCTGTATGAAATTGGTAGGAGAATTCTATGACCATAACCAAAGTGGGATGAAAGTTTATTACAGAAGCAGTTTTCACGCCAAAAATGTTGCTTTGAGAAGTGGTTAATGAGATAAATCCACATCAGTTCCTGACACAAAAGAAGGTCAAAGAACTAAATTACTCCGGGAGTAGTTCATGTCATGTTTCAGAGTGGAATGTGTATTTTAATTTTTAATGTGTTCTAGTATTTTATGTTATTTCATTACATTTGTTGCAGAAGTAGTAATGTGAGAATCACTATACTTTAACCAAAGGGGGGACAGACTCTCTAGAAAGTATCCTCCCTCCCATAGGGGCAATATGTGGATGCTTATGAAAGAGCACTGCCCAAAAAGGGGCTTCCTTCTCTGTGTATTGCTTGCCAATAACTAATAGCTTAAAACCTGCTTGATTTGGAGGTGCATGCAGTTCACATTCAACAATCACTGATGGATTCCTGCTCCAAAGATCCATTTGCAAAACGAAGCATGGTCTTCACCCCTACAAATCCTGTAGCAATTTTTTATACATAAATGTAACACTTCTGCTGTAAAAAAATGTTTTCTTTTGTTCATTTAAAAAAAATAAAAATCTGGCTCTTATCTCTTATTTTGAGACCTGGGATAATTTATTTCTATTTAGGTTCTCTACATCTTTCATTAATTCAGGGTGGTCAGTATTCTCCTACAGATTTCTCTTGCCTGTTTTGTTTCAGTAGTTACACACCTCTGATCTTTATTGGAACTAGAAAAATTTTATATAGCCTTTCATGAAGCTCAGAGCCTCTGACAAAGCACATAGTACTGAAGACTGTTCCACAGATTAGTACAGTAAATATTTTCTATTTTATTTCCTTATTTACTGTTTTAACTACAATAAGCATTACACTATTCAAAAAGCATTCAGAAAGGTGGTGACCGCTAATAAAGAGTCTATGCATAAACACAGTTAACCTGTTAGCTATTAATCACATTAGCTACACACACATATATTTATTTTCTCTTTGTATATTGCTTTGCATTTGCCATCCTACAACTCTCCATAGTAGGCTTTTGAGTGGACCACCTCACTTTTTCTCTCTTTTTTAGGTAACATAGGAATATGCTACTGGCAGCCTCCTGGTTGAAACACAAGCATTTAGCCCTCCCCTTTGTTTTCTGTTATTTGGTTTTTAATTTGGAAGCGGACTATTCCTCTCATCCCAGGGTTAATAAACTGCCCTTATAAACCTCACAAAGGACCTTCTTCAGTGGTTTCTGAAAACCCTAGTATGCACTAATAATTTAGCAATCTTACCTCATAAGGTCTTTGAGGGTGTTAACAAACACAAAGGTGTGAAGTTACCTTTTTGCAAAGGTTCCCTCTCCTCTTCTCTGGTGTATTAGAGTTACCTGCGTGTCTACTAATTATATTCTTTGTTACAACTTCTACTAATTTTCCTAGTATGCAAGTCAGACTTACAGTCCATCTGCAATCATCCCTGGATCCAAGCTGTAGACATCCCAGCCTCTGTGCCTCTAATAATATTTTGAGGAACAGGTAACGTACCACATTACAACATAAGCAATTTAATGTCTTCTGGAATATGAAGCTAAATAATCTCAGATCCTGGCACTTTTTACTACTGAGACTGGAATTTTTATGTAAAAAAACACCTCTTTCACAGCTTCTTCAGATAAAGATTTCTCTGATTAATTCTTGGTTTAAAAAAAAAAAAAAGTACTTCTGGAAGAACTTCGATCACCTTCTCCCTGAATACTGATGCAACCAATATATTTAGCTTTTCAGCAAAGGCTTTTATCATCCCTGACTGCTCCTTTTATACTTGGATCAACAGTCTGCTCCGAACACCTCTCTCAAAACCTTCCTCGGTTTTGATGTGAAAAAAACAGATTTTGTTACAAGTATTCATATCTCTAACAGAATGCTCCAGTTTTATCTTTAACTAGCAAAAGGTTATGCTTATTCATGGTTGCTTGCTTGGAAATAACTTCTACTTTAAAAGGCACTTTTTTTTTTCCTAGTTTCCTAATTACTTCCTTTAAACTGCTATGCAATCATGTTGGCTTTTGAAGGTCACTAAAATAAAACTATTGCAGTGGATTTGTTTCAACACTTCTCCTTAAAAGAAATGCTGTTCTTTATAGAGTATCTCTCCCACTGTTAATCTCAAACTAGTACATCTCACTTCAAAATGGCAAGTCACAACATAGTATGGAATGCCATATCCTGCATTATGTTAATCACACCATTTATATATTTTATTACATGGTACAGGTTGTCATCTCTTATCTGATTCATTGGCTAGCTTGCAATACAAGTGAACACCAAATACAATGAAACCATTTAATACTTTCTTCTTCCTAGATAAGCATTCAGTGTACCAGTTAGAGGAGCAGCTATTTTCTGGATATGTCTCTTATCCTGGAATCATTTTTCTCAGATATTGAAAACAGATGCTCTTTTAATTAGAAGCAGAAAATCTGAGTTTCAGCTAGCAACACCCAAGAGTACGTTTGACTGTATTGGAGATAAACCACAAACTTCACAGGAGTTCTGCCACCTTCTGTTATGTAAATGTCTGCTTATGTATGCATCTGCTAGATGGCATCAGATCAGTTAAAACATGTGTATCTCCATGTGGCTGTGACAGGCTCCCCTTCACAGAAGAGAGACTACTAGTCAATAAAATAGTGTGAACTGTTCTTCCTTAACATTAGTAGTTGAGATCTGTAGCTTTTTAAACAGAGGATCCTGGATTCTATCCCCAGTGCTGTCTATATGCAATTTAGTTGGCTGTTGCCATCTACAACTATATATAGAACCAGATTTATTACTATAGCTGTGTTACAAAGAAAGCAGATCCAGCCTGATAGAAGTAAAAACAATTCCACCAAGTTCAAAAACATCTCCTGCATTCTGCTTATCCTCCTCTTTTATAGCCATGACAGCAGTGATAGATGCCTAAAAAATACTTAAGTCAGAATAAATCTCTGCAGAAAACAAAAAAATGAAACGTGATCTCTCAAAAATTTTAGTTTTACAAAAAAAACCCCCATAGCACCATACTGCAAATGGTAACTTCATACACACAAAGAAACCAAACCCATATGATCACCACAGGTCATTCCATTTCTAAATGGGGACAGCAAGAATGAGAAGGGAAAGTAATAGCCAGCAAGTCACAACAAAAAGTGTGGCCTGGACTTTATCTCCTTTTTATTCCTTCACAATGTAGGGCTGTTCATGACAACATGGTTAGAACAATTCTCATCTTCTACAGTTGCATTCTGTTCACCAAGCATTTCTTAAGACAGAAATATCCTAACATTTTAACTTTTCCCTGGTTAAAGCCTCGGTTGGAAGCTGAGAGATAAGCGTGCAAGAGGTACCTTGTTGGCTTAAGATGACACAATAGATCATGAGACTTGCTTCTGCTGGGAAAACGAGCTAGTATCTTAAATACTCTGAAAGCCCTAGAATCGCTGGTGTCTATCAAAAAATGGTTAGCTCTGATAGAAGGGAAAGACAACTCCTTCTTAAGCTCTTTTAGGTACTTTAAAGAATGACAAGAAGAAAAAGAACTAATGGAAGAGGGCTTTAATTGGTTACCAGTGCTAATGACACCTGTGGTAATTAACTTATTCAATACAGTCTCACCAAGTAAGGAAGGTTGGGGTGTTCAGATTGTACTGCCACGTACAATATCCAGAGTAGCTTGCAGACCTTAGCCCGAGGCAGATCACAGGACATCTGAATGCAAACTGTATCTGCTTGTTACTATAGAGAGGACAGTGTGGGAGGCAAGCTGTAGAGTTTTAAATAGGTTTTAAGACCTAGAAAAAAGCCTGAGTCAACTACAGGGAATAGGGAAAGTGAAGGGAAGGAAAACTGATATAGTGAGATGCATAAGCTGATTGGCAAGACTTGTGACAGTTGGTGTTTTCCTTAGAGCCTCAGCTTTTAGAGTTAAGGGGCTAAGGAGAGAGACTGATTCAATTTAATATTAAAATATTTCTAGCTCTTGACCATGTCATTTCAACATTAAAGCTGTAACTGCCTCTCTGAATTTACACATCAATTTAGTGAAAATAGTGACTCCTTTAGAGAGGGGGAAAAGAGTTCAGGAGACATGTCATTTATACAGTTTAGCTATTGAAAGCTTAAACTTTCTTATTGTAAATATGGTCTTGTTTTGAGAGTCAGTACTACTTTGACAGAATCACATGAAGTATAAAGGGAACCAGCAAGGTTATGGAGAGCAGAAGGCTAAATGGGAATAAGGTAAGAAAATACTGTGTTTTCCTTCTGTTGCAGTTGCCTTGGTACACAGTAAAAGGCAGCTTCAAACTACATAGTGTCACCCAAAGTGAATCTAGAAATCATGGTAGCTGGGCTACAGATTGGACGGTGCGTTGTAGCTGTGTCTTTATCTTGCATACCAAGACAAAGATGTGTTCTTCCCAAGAACTGATTTGAACCTTTCTATAGTAAAAATCTTATTCCTTTAGAATTCAGAGAAATGAGTAGTGAATAGATCTGTGCTCCCCTGCTGATCACTACTACAGCTCTACGGGTCCTCGAGCACTCTGCAGATATGAATAGTTTCGTTCACACTCAGGAGTTGCAAAACCAGCCTTATACCTACATTACAGGAGAATAAATGGTGGTTTGGAAATATCATGTGACAAGCTCAAGGTCACACAGCAAAGGAGGAGCAGATCTTGGAATAAAGCAAGACAAGCCTATAATTCCTAGTCCCTCTTGGCTGGCATTCTTTCCTATTCCTCTGCTCGAGTCTGATGACTGTACAGCACTGCAAATACCAGCCAGTCCTACAGCACAGAAGGACAGGGTTTGCTTTAATGCTATTTTTAGTTAAGCAGATCCCACTTTTAAATCTGCAACGCCTCCATTTTCAATATCATGATTATGTTTAATGTTCCATAGGAAGATGAAGGGATTAGTATGAATCAGAAAGCACAATGCAGCGTAGGCAGTACCACGCTGCCTTCTGAAACACCAGCACAGAGCAAACAGGAGCTTCGGTGAGGGCTTTACATGGGGAGCTGGCATTAGGCAGCTGGACGTGTCAGCTGGGTGCCTCATCAGGCAGCTGGTGCGAGTGGAAGGTCAAGAGCACATTTACTGTTTACTGAATTTGTAAATTACTAATTATTCAACTCACTAAGCAAGGCACGTGGCTCCCCCTCCCATCAGGTCTAAGTGCATATGGAAGAGTAGGAATTCTCAGCTGTATTTTGATAGATGGAAGCAATTAAAGTGTCATAATAAAGGGCATAAAGAGCTATAATGGGTAGGTCACTAGTAAGTCTAAGCACACTTCCATGTTTGTCAGAGAACAGGTGTAGAAGATAAAAGTCCTGCTGTGCACTGAAAAAAGAAGTGCTCTGTCTCTGCAGAGAGCTTGGGGGTAGCCTTGCTAACCAGGAGATGGTAAGATGTGGTATCTGTGTCCACAGGAAGCAATGGCCTAGGAGGAGTTAAAGAGGGGTCTTCATTCAAATTCACAGCTTTCAGCCGTGGGAGACGGAGACAGTAGCCAAAGCAACCACCTCTGAGCTGGGGAGATTTCAGAGGTACTGGCCAACAGAAGCTGAGGAGCTACAATGCAAGAAAAGAGACTTCCAAGAATGGAAGCAAAGAAACTGTCTGCAACACGAGAGGCAGAAAAAGAATTATTCAGTGGGCCTTGGAAAAAAGAGATTTGTTCATCCTGTCCTGTGTCTGTCAGCAAAAGAGATGGTTTTGGAAATAATTCAAGAATCAGTAAAAGAGAAACATGAGATTGAGTACATCATCATCACAACTTGGAAAGTGACTTACTTGGTTTTGCCCTCAGATGCCTGTTAGTCTACCTAGACTGGGGCAGGCATAAATGAAATTGATCAACAGTCAAAGATGGCTGACATAAGGATGCTTCACTGTGGAGGCTGGGAAGGTGTTAGCTTCAACTGAATAAACCTAAATGAAAGGAACATTTGGGGAGAATACATCAGCCCTTAGCTTGCAGTCACTTAGGCCAGCTGAGTGGCCAAATAGGCCTGTCTTCCTCTACAAACATGTATCCTTGTACCGGGAAATGTCTGCCACAGGAAGAATCAAAACATGATACTTCTGGAATTAATAGGGTTAACGGATGCAGTTACACTCTCTACCTAGTCTTTATTTGCTGCAAAATCTACCAAGACCCTTTAGGAAATGGGGAAAAAAGATTAACCCATCCTGTACTTGATTGCTCAGACAAGAATGGGAATGAAGATTAACAAATAAGCAGATCTTCGCGGGATAAAGACAAGGAGGGTAGTACAGAAAACTCAAGAGAAGAGCTTTATAGCTAAACAGACATTATAGGTAAAGTCAGTGTTTCACATGAAGGGACGGAAATAAGGATCAACTGTAGCAGATGAATGAGGCTATGTGTTTTTCAGAATATTGAAAACAACAGAAGCAAACATGCCAGTTAGAGGGATTGACTTTAAAACTAACACCCCCATCCTAAAATGCTTACTTCAAAGGAAAAAACAACACAGTAATGAAAAGCAGCTATTAAATCCAACAGAAAGACTACAAATGAGACTATTGTTTCAAAAAAATTCTGTGTCAAGACGCTTCCAAGTAAATCACTCCATCTACACATATCATTAGAAGCCAGGTTTTATAGATAGTGTTCAGACAGCAGAAGCAGGTGAAGTGATGCACTGGTGAGAAGGAAGCGAAGAGCATTCTGCTAGATATGGCAAAAAGCTTGGCTTTGCAACGGCAACTTTCATTTTTTGATTCTAGTTGTCCATCAGAAAGGAGATATATACCCGAGATGAAGTGGCTTTGAAATTGGGTTTTTCCTTTTTTTTTTTTTCTTCTGTCTTTATTTTTAGAGTTGGAATACTTCCAATACAGACTTCCATGGAAGAAGGCAGCTCGAGACATTTTCCATCACAGTTTTGATTCACAGACCCTTCATTACTCTAAAATGCATGAAATAACATCTGACATCTTGAAAGATATATCTCAAAAATAAGACACACTACCAGCTTCTCAAAGCATCTCATGCAGCTCAAGACCCAATGGACAGGTTCTTATGCCAAGGCTCTGCCAAAGAGCATTTCAGTTTTGCTACATAATGTATATACATATACGGTTTTAGAGCATATGTGAAGCTGTTCTCCTAAGTCTTCTCAGTGTAACTTAAGACCTTAATGTGCACCTCAGATTTTTTGTGATGGTGCTGTTGCAAGTTATGATTTCATATCAATACGTGGCTTCCTATCATGGCTCAAGGGTAGGTAACCTTGGTGAAGTCTGAACCGCCCTGGCAGACTGGAGCTCTTAAGAACATGTGAAAAACCCCATGATGACATGCTGAGTAATACAAACACCGTACTTTGAAACTGTTGTTTATACTAAATGATGGTGTACTCCAGGGGTAGCTTCACACAGGTCAGTGAGGCATTAACTCAGTATGGGAGCTGACTCAAGTAACTTGAAGAAAGAAAAGGGAAGGCAGTGGCTCATATTCTAATTAGAGAGAAGTTTCCTTTTAATTGTTACTTTGAAAGCTGTCAGGTTATAAAAGAAACAGCAACATACCCATGAAGTGACTAAAGAGAACTATGGGACAAATTAAACTGGCAGAACTACTATGGAATGTATGGAATACAAAGCAAATAGCAGAGGCAGAAAGGCAGGCAACGATCTCATGTATGCAAGTATGGCTAGAAACTGCTCCTTTATTTTCATCTTCTCCCAACCAGAAAAGGGCTATATAGATATACACACTTACCACACAGTTTCCACGTATCCCCTGAGTTTGAGCAGTATCTTGAGTCCCTGGTGCATTTCACCTTTGCTCCTTTCTGAAATAAACTTAATCTCAGTTTGGCTTTTGAGTTTAATAGAATAATCAGAAGTGACGCTTAAAAGTGAAAAGCAGATTTATAGATCCGCAGACTGTTGAATAACATGATTATGGATCTTCAGTTTTTCAAAGGAGCAGAAAAATGTGATGGATTATGTTGCAATGACCTTAGCACATTTTTGTAGCAAACTACATGTACATATGTTATAGTCTTCCTCTGTTTTCCACAGAGGAACATAAGTCACTTTCATCACAGACTGGAAGCTTCCTTTGGAAAAGAAGGGCAACAGCGAGATTCAGAGTTTGCATGAACTGCTAGTGACCCTCTTTGCCATTTTGTCAGTGCCTCTGCTGTACTGCTTCTGAGCCTCACTCATCTGCAAGCTGAGCTTTCAAAGGTCCATTAGAAATCAACTGCAAAATAATTACTGCAGTGGTTGGCTCCAGATCTAACTTGGAAACTGCTAACTTATCAGCTCTACAACCCATAAATTATCAGTTCTGGTCAGTCTCAGTGAAAAAATATGAAAGCCACATCTAAACATAGCTTAAATCCAATCCAATTAAAATAAAAACACATGATGGAAATGTGCAATGCTCTCGCCAGTGGTTTGTGGTGCCTTTAGCACATAGGGAGGTGCAGACAAGGATGGCTTTGAGCCTGACCAGTGCTTATGCCATCCTGGGTATGTTGGTTATGGTCTAAACCTGGTCTGAAAAGCAGGGAGGACTTCTATAGTAGAACTTTTCCATATTCTTAAGATAATCTTGAACATTTTCCTTTTCAGAGTTACATTCTCCATCTTTTTGTGCCTGACTATAAGGAAAAAGTAACATTTATACATAGGACTAATGGTTCAGGAGATAGAAATACTAGAAAAAAATATTTTGTTTATGAATTGCCATTGAACATTTTCTGATTTTCACATTTACTGATATTCTGTAAGTAATTTCTGCAATGAGTTATTGGCCTAAACACTCCAAGTACTTAAATTTCTTTTTAATACCCTAGCCTTGCAGAGCTCTTGATAAATAGCTCATGTGAGCTGTTTCCATTACTTTGAGTAAAGCCAGGCTCCTTTTGCAAATAGTTGTGTCTTAGAATTCAACATTTGCCTTCTTTAAATACTTCACTTTTATTTATCTAAGATGAGCTGTTTCACAAACATTCTTTGCCACAGATTTCTTCAAACCTCGTTGCTAAAATACTCTGTTAAGATGAGAATACTGCTTTTAGATAAAATTCTTCATTTTCTTAAAACAGAGACAAAATGTACTTTCAGTTATTTGTCCAGCTGTGTTAATAGGACATAAATCTCAAAATTAAGAAACATTTATCCAGTTATTCTGCAGACTCCAGTACTGTTACATTTACAATCTTATGCAGAAAATGTTTCTACGATGAAAGAATGTACTGATGCTCCAATCTTATAGCCCAAATGCAAGGCCTGGAAAGGCTATACAGCCATCTAGGGATTGCCTAGAGTTTTTGACAGAAAGGAAAACACAACAAAGGACTCCACTGGAATATCTCTTCTTTCCTGAGGAAAAAGGAAAACTATTTTGCTGATTGATCCTCTCTAACTAGCACCACTCAACTTTTTTTTTTTTTTCTTCTATAAAAAACTAATATAAACAGAGTTAAAGTGGTAATCTACCAGTAGTGAGGCTGGTGTGGTATTTAGAAACATCACAGACTAACAAGAAACATAGACTTCAAGTACTAAATAGGGACCTAGCCAGACCAAAATCCAGGTCAAAATCATCAAAATGAAAGCAACTAATAACACAAATTACTATATCATACTCCATATTTTCATGGAGTATGATTGCCCCCATATTTAGGGCAAAATTGTTAAACATGGACTATAGTGTCCTGCATTCAATACATAAATATACTTGAATGGAGGAGTGAGGAACACCCTCCAGACACTTTAGAAGTCTGATGGCTGGATATGATCAGGCATCGATGCTAAGGGCCTCTGGGTGACAGCTGTCCAGAGTAGAAAACAAAACCTGGATAGGATACAGTGCTTTAGGAAAGGCAGATGCTTCAAAAGGGGTATTCACACCGGAGAAAAGGGTGCTGTTTAAAGCTAGTCAGTAAAACAGAACAAAACCAAATAAGCTAAATGCGACTTCTTGAAACAAACTCCCTGTTGGACTTAAGTCCTTCTGTTCTGCCAGGTTAATCAGCTTCAGCTTGAGCCCAAAGTATTGTCATAGTCCTTGACACTGAGTAAACTCTTTAACTGTCCTTTGAAAGAACTCAGCAGGCCTTGCTGTTTTCCCATTAAAACAAGGCTGCTAAGGTAGAAGAGGAAGTTCTGTTTCCTGTGCCACAGTGATTAAGGATTATTATCCTGAAAATGGGAAACCTAGATCCTATAAAGATCCAACAGGAAAGGCAGAGTATCAAAGCTGGAAGGTTACAGGATAATAGCTGAGAAGGATCTGCAGAAAGGAATAAACAAGCAACGGCATTTTGAATGGCACTCAGAGACTACTGATGCTGTCAGTCTTCTAGAAATACTCCAGCCACAAATCTTTTAGTCTGACACTTAGTCTAGTTTCTGAATCCCAGTGGTACTAAGGTAGGATGTATTTTGGCACACCATGAAAAATCCCCAGCTATTGTGACAAAATTACTTATATAACTTAGAGTATCCCATTTACTTCTAACTTTCAAGATTAAAAAAAAAAAAGATCACAAATACTTTAACTAGATAAATATTTATAATAGCTTGTCTTATGCATGCAATGCATAATGCCTTCCAAGTACTTTAACAAGCTAGGAATAGAGAAACATGCAAAGCTGAGCGAGCCATATTTGGGGTGAAAAATGGAAATTGTTTAAAAAACGTACCATCAGTTAGAAGATAAATTTTGATGTTTGGGCTATTTCAAGTCAAGCAGGCTGGAAGGATTATAGTTAGAATTTGGCCAGAATATCAGGCCAGGATATCGTACTTGCAGAGGAGAACAGCTGTCAGTAGTAGAAGTAAATAAGCAATAGCAGCCCTCCAAAGAGACATCTGCACCTATGGCCAGCCTGGAGCCTAAGCTCAGGAGTGACTTATGTACAGCACTTTTGGTGCTCCTTCCTGCAATTTCCTGGGTTTCCTGGTGAGAAAGCATCCCCTGAAATAAATATTTACTGTCCAAAATTACATGCAAGATGCTCAAGACAAGCAGTATAACTGTATTAATTTGTCTTACAAAGCTCTTGTAACATGGGTGGTTTTCATTTACTGTAGGTTTTTCCTCAACTCAAGCAGCAATGCTCACTTTCCTACCACTTGGATTTCTTCCCTGAACACCACAGCCCTTGGATAGCCAGACTTTCTCAGGCAAAGTGCCAGCACAATAGTGATGTCAACAGGTGAAAGCCCTGGGCTCTTTCCAGTGCATGCCTACATCTTCTGCAGATACAAAACATCTTTGTGAGGAGTTCGTGATGCCGGCAGGAACAGCCAGAAGATGTGTACTCCAGTGATGCTACAGATGTTAATATTGTCACTTGACAGTGGCTGGCTGGAAAGCTTTCCACAGCAGACCTGACCTCAGCCTTCACTGCTTTGGGCACTCCTCAAAACTCAACTCCCACTTTCTCCTATATCACAACAGGCTATTTTGTGTACTAGGAAAGACTGAAGGGGCACACACTTGCCTCGCAATCAATAAATTCCTCTTTAGAGGCAAAACTTTGGGTAGACAGACACATAGCTAACTGCCCTAAGTGTTTGAAAATTTGCACTAAATACATTTTTATATATATTCCATTAGCCAATTTTCTGCAGTTTAGCTATTTGAAATTGTGATGTGTGTCTGCAAAGTGCAAAGTTTTATTCCCTATAAATCAGAAATTGCATTGTAGCACCCGTGCCCTTTGTTTCTCCCTGCTTCTGAAGTCTGTTTGCCAAATGCACTATTTTTATTCACTTACAGAATTTTTATTTCCTGATGGGTGGTGGGTGCACGCTGATAGTAAGGCATTTTCACAAGTGATGAAAATGCACTTGATCATTTTTACAGGCTCCCAAAACACTCAAACCAGGAAGGCAGGGCAGGGAGGAGAACAGGGGGAACTGCTCCTTCTCTCATGTTATTTTGCCGTTCAGACTCAGCTCCAAAGCACCAAACATTCTGTGACCAACAAATAACACTCTGTTTTGTAATCTCAGCTGCTGTTTTGGCAGGTCCAGAACGTTCCCTTTCACCAGATAGACAAGTTAACTTTACCATTTTCTTTCATGTACAGCAGTTATATCAATTTTCCTATTCAGCCTGCACAGGGGTCATAAATGAGATCACAGTTAAACAAAATTACAGATGAAAAGCTACAACCTGAAGTCAACAAGACTGGCAAGGAAACTTAAATAGTATTATTCTTCACCCAAGTGAGACAGAGAATGTCACTCCTTTGGGATGAGTCTACAGTCTAGATGGTCCAGGAAGAAAATGCATTAAAGAGGATAAGATATATACAGCTTGGAGAAAAGTTTCTCAAGTTGGGGTAGATTTATGCCAGTTCAAGGATATTAGGACTGTAAAATTCTTTCCCTTCAAGTCTGCTGAGATTTTCATAGGATATCTCATGTCAAACCAGACTGACTTGTCTAGGAGTATAAAACAAAGTCACCATTTCCCAGAAATGAGAGACAATTTTCTGAGTTCCCACCTGAAGCTTATCATTTCCTGCCTTATATCTGTATCTTCCAACACCACAGCACATTGAATACAACGTCAGCTTTGAATAGAAATCTATCAGTTACATACAGAGGGAATGGCAGTCTGTAAGCTACTATCCTTCCTCCTTCTTGTCATGATACACATCAAGAGCTTCAAAAAGGATGGAAGAAAAGTAACTATTTCAAAATTATATGGCTGATAGCAGAATATCCCATTATATAAATATGCTCTATATATACACAGCTATAGGTGAGCATTTCTTTGTAAACGTACACCTGACACCTCATCCTAAGCTAGTGTAGCTTCAGATTTACTTATTCATTTAAGTCTCAGTGCATTCACTGAATCTTATTTAGTTAAAATAGAGAGGCAGCTACTATGCCAGAAGGAGATGTTCTGAAATGCTCTCAGCTGGGAGTCTCATTTTACGCAGCAAACAGAAAGGCTTCTGAAAAGCAGCACATTAACACAAAACACAAGTGGCAACTGAACAGGATACAACGAGACTGTTTTCACAAATGTCTCATCAATAAACATCATAAAAGACTTGCGTCAAGAAACAGTACTCCATCTACCAGTCTACGCAAACTATAGTAAGTAATGAAAACATAAATAAGAGCACAATAAGGAAGGCAGGCAGGGAGTACAACTGATATCACTGAAACACAAGCAGAACAGCAAAGTTACTGGTGAAAACAGAGGGTATTTTCTATAGGGGGAAATTGTGCATATTTTCCTGCTACAAGAGAGATTAGCACTGGAGTGAAGAGTAAAGTGCATGGATTCATTCTTTCATCAAGTGCTGGAGTTAAGAGAACTGAGTCCATTGCATTTGCAAGGAGTCACTTAGGAAAAATAATTGGAGTTTATTTTTAATTGAAGTACTTGCACGTCTCACATTGCAGTGTGAATGCTCTCATCAGAATTCCAGGGGCTTTTGTTTCTGCAGTGTAACTCACTTCAAAATGCCTCTGTTCTTGAATGAGTGTAACCATGCTGTCCGCTTTGGTTTAAGTAATCACTGTTGAATTCACCTGACTAGATTAACTGTCTGAAGCACCTCCATACAGACAAGCAGTAAATGAGAATGGAATAGAAATGCACTAAAGATGAAGAATAGAATAAGACAACACTATAGGGCTCATTTTATCTTGTGCTGCAGGCGAGGCTTGCCTCTAAAGGCATCAGGAAAGTACAAATGCAGTCCTAAATTAATCCAACACAGGCACAAACTGTGTTTGCACACAAAATGAATAGGCTAGCATTCACATGAAAAAAGGTATTAAGAAATTAAAGATAAAAACTGTAATCTATTTATTCTTGAGTTCTTAAAGCATATGCATTTTCTTTAATTAGAAGCAAGCATGCACATAAGAAATGCAACCTTGTAACTTTTAATAGCTGAAGCATAAGCATAATCAGTTGTGATGGAAACTCCAGATTACATGCTCTCATCTCTTGACCTTGCAGTCACCGTGTTCCTCTCAGCTGTAATTAATACCCTCGTATTAGGGGGGCTATGACTTTGTAGGGAAAGTGGCTCAGTAAATAGAGGCACTCTAACATCCGTTCATATTGTCACAAATGCCACAGGGTCAAGTCTGAGTTTAAGGCTGCTGCACACCAGCAGCTGGGCAATCGGCACTTCTCTTTTCTAGACACAAGGGATTGACCACAGAAGTTCAATAGGGTGCATATTCCATTTTCAACACAGTGAGGACAGCACTGAAGAGTTGACCCGATAGTGACCTACATAGCATCATGCAGCTCCTAGTCACATACTCCCTTCTGTCATAATGAAAAAACTTAGGTGTTGGAAATCAGTGCTGTCATTTCACTGCTTTCAGCTCTCTTGTATCTAAAACTAAAGCTACCAAGAGGCTGCATGACAAAGACTAATCTTCTAGTACCAAACAGTGGTAGGTCAGAACAAACTCCTTTCACAAACTAAGCACTCATGTGGTCCAGACCCTTCTCTTTCAAATTGTTGTCTTTGTTCTACAAGTTTCATGAAAGGAAAAAGTAAGCAGTCTAAAGGATAAAATAAAATTTCTGTTAGAGAGGGGGATTTATGTCCATCTCTGCCCTTCATCACGTTAAAACTGGCTGATGACTCCTCCAGCTCTGGCTGGAGGCCATAAAAATATCAGTTACGTGGACTGCCCAGATTTAGACTTCTATAAACTCAGCTTTACTTTAAAAGAAAAGAATAGAAACAAATTTTAAAACCCTCCACAAACCCAAGAGTACCAAATCTGTCTTTTATCAGTCTCTGCATTAAAAAAAAAAAAAAAAAAAAAGGAAATTCATCATCTGTGCCTCTGCTTCCCCATTCCTCAAAAGTGAGAATTGTTAGGATGCTGAACAATGACAAGGCAGCAACAAGTTTTGCCCTTGAGCTGTAGGAGAAACTCTATTGCCTTCACTCAAAATCCTTTCTGGAAGACCAGAAGAAATAGGAACAGAATGATGTGAGGAGCAAACTCAGAGAAATGCTGATTGTGAGATACTGAAATGTTATTTCCTGGAGTAATTATGTGCTTCAGTGAGTGCACTGAAATCAGCAACACTCAGGTAGTTTGACACTTCATGCAGCATTGTGTAGCACAGTTCTCCTGTTAAGCTACACACAGTAACATGCCTCTCCTCTTTATTGCGTCACTTAGAGTACTCTATTAGTCATTTTTTAAAAAATCCCTTATGATTTCTTAAAAATGAGTCTCTATCTTCCTCTCAGCTTTCCATTTGTAAAACAGGATACAGTGTCCAATCTGTGACATCTGTAAAAACATGTTTAGCTGCATGAAAAGGACTCTACAGCTTTTGGGGTAAAACATAGGCTCTTCCAAGAATCAAAAGTAAACAAAAACCAAAATTGCCCCTGCAATCACGTCTGGTAACATGGTGCTCTGCCTCTCACAGATCACTTCACTGTTGAAGGGGTTTGTTTTAATTTTCCTCTTTGAAGTAACATCTTACCATTCACTGACCTTCCTGCCTCATTCCCTCTCTGTATTGCTAGATTTTGTACAAACAGGTAAAAAAACTGTAAAATCCAGGTAAACAAAAGAATTTTACAGTATGCCCATGGTCTCAAAGCAAAAGAAGAAAAAAAAAAAAAGGTTAGAAAATGGGGGCTCTGGGACCTCAAGCAGGGCAAGGAGAGAGCAAGAAATACAGCCAGCATCTGAGTTCCTTAAAAAACAGCAAGCCAAAGCATAGAGAGCAAGTGCACAGCAGGCAGCACTGGACTGCAGCCACACTCCTGCTTGCGCCAGAGCGAGACTGCTTCTTGTGCCCTTTGATGAAAGAGGTTAGCACTGGCCACAGGGCACAGATCTCTTCAAAACCTGCACACAGAGGTGTCTGTAACTTGAATAAACGAATTTAGAAGAGAAAGGTCACGGCCTAATGCATGGATAGCAAAAGGAAAGACATGTAGCAACTTCTCGTGAGGCACTGGGACAATTTGCATATGCTGCATACAAGACAGCAACACATGGCAGAGGAGTGTGTTGACAAGTTCATGACTGTACTACTTACATTGCTATCTAAACAAAAGAAAGATGCAAATCTGTATCTATTTTTCAAGTAAGAGGGAGTTCTGTATGTCTTAACTTTGGAAGCTGGTACCTAAAAATGTGCATCTGTCAGTGGGAAAAAATGATGTCATCACTGAATTCTGGACCTTTAAAATTTAAAGCTTCAAGTATACATAACTAGATACTGGTATTTCAAATATTTATGTCTTTGAGGGTGTCCTCCACAAATTTGTACGAATACGCCTTAAAGGATTGTAGAGAGCTCTGAATATGTCATAAAAGGAAAATGCTACTCAAGATGTACATATGTTTCCATAATGAGAAAAGCATTGTATCTGCAAAGGCTTATACAACAGTGACTTCTGCTGTGAAAGCCGTGTCAAACCAGCGTATCAGTTAAGGTTAAAATTTCCTGGTATTGCTCCAATAACTCAAAATACTTAGTATGCTTTAAATAGAACTTAACAATATGCTTCTGGCAGGACCATTTATAATGTGAAAGGTCTCAGTTCCTGTTCTTATTCCTACAGCAAGGGGTGAAGTGTCTACTTCAGTGGGACAAGGATGGAGACATAAAAATCAAACTGTTTGTCCACTAGTCCTAAAACAAGAATAAAATTTTCTCATTATCAGGAAATTCTGAACACTTAATTTTGAAGGCAGGTAGATTCAGAAGAGTTTTCAGGACTTACATCTGGCATCTTGATCTGATGCCACTGCATCTTACCTGAGTTAAAAGCAGAGGCAGTTTTAGCCAACTTCTATTATGCCTGCATCCTATAAACACTTCAGGATTTTCCTTCCAGGAAGGAGTGCAGCAAGAGGTTTAACAGCCTTTGCCTCTACAAAAAAAAAAATAGAATACAAAAAAAAGATAATAGGCTTCCGAGATCTGAGGAAGTTGCTTTGGTTTTTCATTAAAAAAAAAAATAATCAAGTGGTTTCAAGAAAGAATTTACGTATGATAAAAAGAGACCACGAATCCTCAGGAATTTTAATAAATAATTATCTTCTGGAAAATCAACTCCTAATGAAGAAAAAACATCTGTTGCCCATAAATTAGAATGAGTTAAATGTTCATCAGAAAATATTTATGTGACAAAAAAAAGCACTGTCTGCACCCCTCTGTGTTTACAGCCAATTTCCTTGCTTGCCTATTCACAGACTGGTGGAAAATAACTCTCTGCACAGGCTATACACACTGAGTTAGTCAGCATAAACTGTTACCAAAGCTTTCCATTTTCAGTCATACCTTTTACAAGTAGGACTTGATGCTGAGCCAGTCAGCCTGATGCTCTCTCATGCTTTTTGCATACTTCAGGGACTAGATTATTATTGTCTGGTCTCAACTAAAGGTCTGTGGCCATACAAGGCTTAGTACGTCTTCATCAATTTAGGGTGACTGTTACAAAATAACCCGTAATAGGTGTTTGGCTTTAACAGATTAGAAATGTTGGATTTACAGATAAGAAATATGCAATACTTTTCAATCCTTTCGGAACCACCATTATTTGAATTCCCATTAATTGTGCATTATAGATGACAGCACACATTACTTTAACATTCAGTCACTTTTTTTTAATGCCATGTGTTGCAGCTGTTGATTCACAGTCATCACTAAGACTGTATGTTCTCATCATTGATTTCGCTAATACTTTCTGTCTTACAGAAGAAATTGTCATAGAATACATATTGTTTTTTTAAACCTAAGCATGATTGTCTGTTTGTTTTGGGGGTTTTGTTTGTTTATTTTTGTTTTGGTTTTTTGTTATTGAAGTACTTTGTGATTTATCAAAAACAAGAAAAGAGCTTTCTGCCAGGCTCATGACCTTGAGAATGAGAGTTTAAACTCTACTCTTAATCTTGCAAGAAAAAACAATCAGTGCTATACACAGCATAAAATGACTGTAAATGAGATGTTGTAACTACAAAAATAAACAGTGTCAGTGACAATGTTTTATGTGTCAGTTTGCATCAAGAGAGAGTTTCTCAAATTTTAAATGAACAGTTATAAATGCAAGTCATCTTCCATGTATTACTGTTTCCACTGAGGAAAACGTTTCATGCCTTCTCTTTCATCTGTTCTATTTTATGTACTGGCCATATTAACATAGTGGGAAAAGAAAGATTTACTCTCTCTCACATACTAGAAATATTTTTTTTTCTCTAATCATTATATTCTGTACTACACACAGTAAAAATCCCCCAACAAAACTTTTAGTGATGGGTAATTATATAACTTCTGTTTTGAGTAGCTGGCTTGAGACACCTTTTAAACGGTCCTTTCTTTTTCAGGAATTACTCAACATTTTCCTGAAAATAGTGAATACCAAGAAATTTCATTAAATAGAACAACATTCTACCTTTTGCTGCAACTTACTGTCTCACTTTCATGTTTATGAAATGAAATATTCCATTCCAATTCATTTACATTTCACAAATACAGCTTTCAGCCTCAAAACACCTTTTTAAGGTACGTATATTAAAAATATATAAAAAGTCTAAAAATCCTAAAAATAGGTATATTAAAAATAAGGCTAAACAATTCAAAATCAGAACATTAGAGTCTTGTGGGTTTTTATGTAACCCATCAGCTTCATTCTAAACAATTTTGCCATTTTTCTGTTTCACATTGACTAACAAACCACGTATATAATTTACCACTGCTTTTCAGGAAATGTTCTTGGTATATATGGTATTTACAGAATTAGATTTTTTTAAAAAACAAAACAACACAACAAAACCGCAGACTCAGAAAACACGGGAGTATATATTCAAAAGGGAATCCCACATTGGATAGATTAGCCATAAAAACCAAATCACTGAAACATATCAGATTATATATCTGCTTGAAAGCTGTCTCTGGATTGAAGACCTCCTTTAAGAATTCAGTGGAAAACTAACAAACCATCTCTGTTTCAAGTGGCGAGGTAAGATTGTGGCAGAGCTAGGAACTTTTTGTAAATAGACTTTTCCCTGCTCCAATATATTTCATTTTTCTACACTAGCAGAAAGAAGGTCTGTTCCTTTACCAATGCTATTTTTAATGCCTGGAAAACAACATTTAGAGTCATTATCAGAGCACTGACAGCAAGAAAGAAAATTACTTTCAAACCCTGGTTTATATTGTTCCACAAAATTATTTCTGAGTAGCTCTTGCTATTCTGATCAGGTAAGAAAACTGAAAAGGATTTTAGGGGCCCATGACTTCCAACATCCAACACCGGTTTGTTGCTGTTCTTGTTCTTTCCATCATATATTGTGTATTACAGACTGCCTACATCTTCAGATGACTGACAGTACAGAGGATGTAAAATAAAAACTGGGCTTTAGTGCAAGAGTAGAGGGGGAAAGGCTACTTCTGGCAAGTTCCATTATTTCAGAACCCTTTTATAAACTGATCTCTCGTAACTTCAGTCACATCCTAAGTTATAGCAAAAAAAGGTTAAAGTTAGAATAATGACAGTTGATTTCTAATGAAGGTCAAGAACCACTTGTGGATCTCAGTAATTTGTACCAAGTCAGTTCAGCTATACTTCTGCATACCTTACCAGCACTGTGTTACCATAGAATCAGAACAGAGTACAGAGGGAAACCCAAATTAATTCAGCCTGCAGCCTCTGCAAGCCAGCAGAGGTCATAAAATCCTATGGCAGGTGTGTGGACTTTCCCAAGTCATCTTCTGTTGCTTACCAAGTAGGTTCTTTTACAAATGTACTGCTGACACTGCTGGAAACCTAGTAAGGCATCACTTTCAGAAACTGCAGACTTGGAATCCTTGCTAAAACATTATCTGAAATTGCAAGCTGCTGAATGCTGGAGTGGATCAGCCGCTGCTGTTCACAAGATCATGAACAGTGGGTATAACCAGCATCTAGAATCAAATCAGTAATTATTACACAACCGCATAGTATGCTCTATGAAACAAACAGACTTTACATAATATCCAAAAATACTTAAGCATTAGATAACAGGGCGAGGAAGAGAGCGATTAGGTTGCATCAGCAATGGAAAAAATCTCTTTGAGAGTTTAGATGTGCAAGGAGTTGAGGAAAACAACACAAGTGAAGCATAAAGCAAGGAAATGGGGCAAACAGGAAGGCTACACTGAATCAGAGACATCTTGAAAGAAGATTTATCTACTAATTGTAGCAAGACTATAAATCTGAATATAACATAAGAAGGGGAAGGCTTGTGATGTATCCACAACAGAGCTCTCACACAAAGTAGAAGCTCACTCCTATTCTGAGAAAACTTTCACAGAGCACTTTCCAGAACTATGCCTGTGTATATGGTTACATAGCAGAAAAGGGACAACTGAAAGTAAAAATGTGGTGGCAATTGCTGACCAGGAACCCCATTTCAACTCTGGAAGGCACAGAACTGCCACTGTGTAGCCAGGACTGGAAGCATTTCACTAAAGTTAACTCATGCAAGACCGAAGCATTATGAATTACCCATGGAGGTGCACAGCTGTGGACTGAAGCCTGTACAGCCCCAACACTTCCTTACTCCATGCTGTCAGAAGACAGCTCTGACCATGTCCTGCGCAGAACAGAGCAGTGTAAGTATCAGATAGGAACTCAAGTGTCTCTTGGAGTTTGAATCTTGCAGCTCTGAGGGAAACTCTGCCATGTAAGGCTGGGAGGAAGCGGAGGATATGCAATTGATTTCCACAGCTTCACTTGAATTATTTTGCAGCTGTAAAGTCACTCTGGCACAAAATATGTGGTACCACCCTGAAAAATGAATTCTAAATAATTAAACTCCAACTCAGTCAAAGCAGGTCTCAACAGATGACACTATAATTGCAGCTATTAAACTCACATTTTTTACTACAGTGCAAGTCAGGGTACAAGTATGCCTTTGAATGTTAGAAACATTTGCAGCCAGAAGCTCTGCAAGGCCACACAGTCCAGCCAATCCCAGATATAAGCCATACAGGTTTGACACCATGTTACCAGCCTTATGGGTTGTGGAGGACAGGCAGCTTGTATCACCATCCTGGAATTCAGCTCCATGTGTTTGGTTTCTTCAGTAATTCCACTTACTCATTTTGTATCACAATCCGACTTCTTATTATAATGATGTGAGCAATTGCTAGCATTCTGAAATTGTATCTTCACATCAGAGAAAAAGTTTCTGTAACTTAGCTTAGGATCTTTCGGCTGACTCCACTAGAATTATCCTCTCAAAATGCTACAATTAACAGTTATTTTCATCACAGAAGACAAGCAATCGCATTTAGACCCCTTGCACCTGTTTATAGGAAGTAACGCATTTCCAGCCTTTTATTGCTTACACTGGCCAAGTATCAGACAAGCTTGAAACCTAAAACCTCAAGTATGTCATAGGTGGGCCACAAATACTGTCTTATTTAGGTTAAACAATTAGATGATTTGAGCAGCTAAATGCCAAGCATTTCTGGAGCTGGCAGATTTGGCAAATGAAGAAATTACAATTATTTTAATTGATTAGCATATTATTGCTAATAAGAGATGATGAATCTGCAGCAAAACTAGATGCAAAATTTGTGGGAAAAGGGTCACTTCTTCTCAAGACTAGAGTCACCATCTTCAGAAAGCAAATCATCCCCTGCCTTTGGAGGAAGGGCATAGGGAAGATTACATAAGAAATATCATCCACATTTGCATTAAAAAAACTTTAAAAGAAAAAAAAAAACATTGCAAATCTAAGTGAAAGCTTATCAAGAAAAGACAGATTTTTTTCAAGCTGTTGAAATTATTTAAGCTTCTGACAGACTTGCTTCCAATTTTGGAGACATCAGTATATTGTTATATATGCAGTATGTATATGGATTAAAAGTAAACTGCTGTCTTTGTTTTCTGAACTTTTAATATGCCTTTAGGAAGATGGGAAGGACCCAAAATCATAAGAAATGCCAAACTGGACACTTAGGAAGTGGGGTTTGGGGGCGAAGAGGTTGTTTTGTTTTGTGCAATGGGTTGGGGGCGTTGTTTCAGTTTTGGGTTGTTTGTTTCTCTAACCAGCTCTCAGACTTTCTCTTTATACTGTGAACAAGCAAAAGAATGGGTCATAAATCAAGGTACGCTATCTCTCAAAGCTTCCTCAGCCACTGCTGTTATTTCCTTCAATATGACGGACACAGAAAATAACTCAGTGAGCACATACATTTAGCATATAATGTACTGTTATTAAAACATAGCAATGACAGATAACTCATCATAATATGAAGTGACTAAGTTACACAGTACAAAGATTTGGGTGATTTGCTTCTTAAAAACAATGATTATATCTCTGTCATTTTCCCTCCCACATTTTTAGAAAAAAGACTCGTTCTAAGAACTTGTCTGCGTCAAAAAAAAGAATCTGGAATTTCATACTTGACATATAGGGGGAGAAACCACACTGCACCTTTAACAGGTGTATTTTGTACAGGAAAATTAATTACCAAAGCTTACTTGAAGGAGGCCTACTGAAATCAGAATATATGTAATACTCTTCACTGTTTTTAAACTAAGATACGAGATGAAATCAATATAAAATATAAAACAAAAAAACAAAATAACTTTTTATGTACTGAAGGTCTACATGGTAACTTCCATGTTTTGTAATTTTTTTAGTCATAGTATGCTTTCTATGTACAGTTTACTCCAAGAAAAGGATCCATCTAGAGAACTTGCAAATATAAAGTTATGACATTCATCTAAAATAATTTACAATGTAATAAACATTCTTATGAAAGCTTGTAAAAAATTGTTAAAATAAGAGTGAGCAATCCTAAATTAAGCTAGTATGTTTACACTTAAGTACTATGATTCCTTATTCACCTGCTGCTTGGATTCACACTCGCATCATTTGGGTTGCGCTAGCAAAAGCATCTCTTTGAACACTAAGAGAGAAAGAAGTCAAATGGAATCGTTAGAGTTTGCTACCAAATGTTCACCAAATGTACTTTTTCAGTGAAGAACGCCAAGACATTTTCTAAGCAAAAAGACATAGCATTAAGGTTTAAAAACCCCCTCTCTTTAAAAGCAACAAGATTAATAAGAAACACACTCGCTGACACAGCAGCCACAAGAAAATTTACAGCAAGAGGGACTTTTTTCATACCGTTCAGTTTCTACTGCAGGTGTGAGGCCTTTACTGGTTGCTCCACAAGATCAAAGTCTGCCTTTTTGGTTATCTGTATTTTTCACAGCAGGTCTCTTTAGTTATTGAAGGCAGTGCACATTTTTCTGATCTCAGTGTATTTTAAAAGAAACTGTCCATTTTGAAATGGAGGTATAGAATCTTATAAATTAAATGCAGCCTTAAAGATAAGCCTAGAAAAGATTACCAGGCTGTACTTCAACCATGACTACATCCATCTGAGACGCATCTAGAAAAGCTGTTCAAGACTGCTTAAGACAATGTTTGCATTCACTGAAAGATTACGATACCGCCTGAGAAAGAACCCTTGTCTGAGATGGAGATGTTGGCAGCTATTGAAGTGTAATTCTGGATCTGGCTAACATCTGGCCTGCAATTCAGGTCAATGTGAACAGAATGCAAAGGTTTGAAAGCAAGTAGATGTTTGTCAATATATTAACAACAGACCATACATATGGGCTGCAGTATCTTCAGCCATTTTATGTGAGTTCAGCTATGGAGAAACAAAATTAGAAGATGCTGATTTCTAGTCAACACCTTACCCGCAGCCATACATGCTGCATGGTGGCTTATCAGCATGAGGGTGAAATTTTCAGACCTTTGTTGTCAAGCTATATTATTTTTACACTATTTTTAAAATACACACAGAACCATATTGTTTATTTAAACACCTAGACAAAGTTACTCTTTTCAGAATGATGGCCAAATCTAGCTCCAGTATATAGTATCATAAAATAAAATAGTGCAGCAGGAAACTCTTTATCAGAGCTAAAGGAATCTTTCTAGTGTTTACACAAGGCTTCAATCCTACCTCCTCATGATCAGAAGATACGCAAGGTATGGCTGTTATTGACCTGCCAGAACCTGTCTATTAGAAGATGGCACCATGGTGGTTTGTTTTTTTTTTTTCCAAGAAAAGCAGATAAGATGCAAATTCTGCCTTATGAATGAAGGCTATTACTAGGTATGCAGACTAGAAGAAGACTGACCACTCACCAATCCAGTTCATGGTGAAGTTGACTACTTGGCATCTGAGAATAAAGCAACTCATTAAGCAGAAGAGTGAATACACAGTAATTACCTTCCTCGAGTTTTCAGATAACTCAGTGAACAGAAGAAGCTGGTCTGTCTTAAGTGTAAAAACTGAGCCACAGAAATCTACAATGTGCATTTAAGCTAACAATTTATGGTTTTGCCTGTTAGGTTTCCCCTGGTTTTCAGTGACATTCTCTTGAAAGTAAGTGTGATAGACTCATTCTCCAGTTAAAGCTTCCATCCATTCAACTGCATTTCTGCTTGAAATCCTTAACACTACTTGGCCAGAAAGTTAAAAATATGTTAACACAAACCAGCATCTCATTTATTGTATCCTGCAGTTTTTTAATACCTTTGGTATTTACATATGCAAGGCCAGGCAAAAACACAAAACCAAAACTTGTTTGTCTCAAGGTGGGCACTGTATGTGCCAATTCTAGTCAGAAAATCAAGCCTTATACAAGGACTCAGTTAAATAGAGCCAAGGAGAACATTGGCTTTACACACCTTTCACACAAAAGTCAAGTTATAGAAATTGACCTTTATTTTGTATCAGCTTCTTTAACTTTTTTTTTTTGGATACAAAGTGACATTTTTATTTCAGTACAGAAAAACCATGTCAGAACAGTACCTGTCTGTTTTAGTTGTACCACTGGAGTCTACTCTGACCTAAAACTTTAAAAAACAAACAAACAAAATATGAGATAAAAAACCCCAAACAACTGCTGTCCCTCACCATGAGAAGTACTTTGACTAGTAATTAATTAATACCGTTTCCTATTTTTTAATTTATATATATAGTATTATAATAGTAGGGTGTAATACTATATACAATACTATATATATTTTATATGTATTATAGTTCAAAATACTCTCTCTATATAGTATATAACTATATAAATACTATATCAAGTATTTTGAACTATAAAATAGCATCTGTAAAACAGAATTTAAATTTAGGACTAGATCTTTCTTTGAAGACCTGTGCAAGAAGAATCCCTTTTTTTAATTAAGAAAGCTGCAAACAGAAGCAATGTTACAGTCCGTAGTGTAAAACTAGAAACCCTATAAAATGAAATGTTAGGAACAGTGATTGAGAAGCAGTTCTACTCAAATAATATTTCTAAAACAATTAAAATACAGTACCCAAGAAACATGGCACAAGAGACAGAAGAGACAGGTACAAAACCTGTGTTAGGAACACAGAGTCAGAAGTGCAATAAAACAAAAAAGGGAACTGATACAATGGAGTTTGGTACAATAGGTAAATAAGTATTGCAACCAAAACTAAATGATCACTTATTTTTTTTACAGTGAAAACACTAAGAATTTAGTACCTTTCTAAAGGATTTTAATCAGAGCCCTAAAACAGTGGCTGCTCTTAAATAAAAACAATCTATGTGAATGCTACGCACTGAAGTACAAAGCTTAAGAATTACCCTGCAAAATTGCACCAACATAAGCTTTCTGTATTTACAGTATCTAAAAGTGACAGAACACAGCATGCTAGGCCTAGCTTATGACTCTTCCCCACCAGTACTTAAACCAGGCCCAACAACCAAAAATTATTATTTCTCAACACACGTTAAGCTTGGATTGTTCAGATATATTATGACATTTAAATACTAGATTCATGCATAAAATAAGAAACGATATCTTTGACAGACAAGCATTGACAGGATACAGTGGTCTGCCCTGTAGAGGAGTGTACTTCCTTCTGAGCTTACTCCAAAGACGTACCGATTCAATCCACGTTATCACCTAGTTGTCAAGTCAACAATGTGCTTAGAAATGGTCCAAATAGCAACTAAGAGTCACATTGCGCTAAACTATTCGCTCATATTCAGAAATTTCACTCCGTTTTGGAGAGTTACCTCATTAAGTGAAAGGACATGGAGTTAAAAAAAAAACCCAAACAAAACAAATAAAATGGACATTCAAGTAAACAGTAACAACCAAATACTTTGAAAAGTTTTTTGTAAACTTGTCATTTTACAGGATTTTGCAGCATTGCTAAATTCATTCCTCATGGACAAGTACACACAGGTTGCAACCCCTCGTGACAACCTGTCACATGTACACATACGACATAAGAGACAAGCTCGGTGAAGTGATCTACCTCTTCCCATATGCCTCATTAGGTCCTTGCGTTGAGTGTTATCATTCCCCTTCATGAAACAGAAATCACTTACAGGCATCTTTATAAAGACAGAAATGGACAGAGTCCATTGGTTGGATAAAAAGTTAGTTGATTATTTACATCTGCAAAGCAGTTTCACAGCAAAATAAATCTACAGCGGTCCAGCTGGGATCCACAGGACTTTGTTTTGTTCTTGATCAACAGTTGTCATAATCTGAGTGCAAATGCTTGGAAGGGCCCCTCCCTGGACAACACCTGGAGAAAAAGAAACGCACACCCCCCACCACCACGAATGAGACTGGAACAGTTACAACTAATTACAAAGAGCAAGTCATCTGCATTTTTCTGCAAAGTGTTTAATCAACAGATCAGAATTAATTACCCAATTCAGTATTTGCCAGCTACATAACTTTATTAAAACAAGAAAAAGAATAAACACAGCAGAGGTCAAGCACTCAATATACAGCTTCTTCTGCTAGCTCTTAAAACAGCCCAGGGAAGTTGCGGTACTGATGGCTATAATCAACCAAGACAACTGTTTTGTTAGAAGCCTCCATGTACTATTTTCAGAGGCATCAGGTGGCAAAGTTTAAGTCTAAAGATGGTCAGAACCTGCTATAATAAACCTTCTCTGTTCAGCATGTGATGTTAAGAGTCTTATATTTATGTGGTAATACACATAAAGACTACAGCTGTAGCAACTAGACACTATTTACAAATATTAGAAGAAAATTATGAGGCATCTCACAGATTGTTGGGCTACATAAAATAGCGGCAGTTGCTACTTCAATTCTTACTGTCAACTACATTCATTGAACAAAAGGCCAACAGGAAACAACTCTCTGAAAATCAATTCAAAAGACCCCATGCGTCCTTCTCTTCCTAAACATAACAGTCATAAAAAACAAAATGCCAACAGTGACACAGGAGAGGAGAATGTATGAGCTTTAAGACTTAAAAAGTGAGGAACTTCATGACTTAAGGAGTATGTCAGCAAAGCCTCTGGCCTTCAGCTACCGCTAATGCTCGAAAACTGGGAAGTCTTATAAGGCTTAAGGTGTAATTTCCATTTTTGTAAAAAGATAATATGATCTCATATAAAATGTCACTTGACTCTGCAATATATACTACAGTTAATGATGTGAGGTAAGTATGTATACAGAACACAGTAATAAACAAGGTCTATGAAAGATGACAAATGGCACTGAGGAACTGATTCAGATGACACACTGCTCACGACTTGGTACAGAAAACAAAGCCAAATTGAAAGAGTAAAAAAAACGTACTTCATTAAGAAGTCACAGAGCTTCGGTCTGAGAGAGTGTCATATAGCTTCATGAGGAAGCTACTGTGTCCAACATGCCTATCTACATGCCTCTTTTATGCACATTATAATCTCAACAAGCTTATAATGTCAATACAGTTTGAACACCAATCCTCTCTGACTACCAGCATCTGGAAATGTTGATGACAGCTGGAGTCCACTGTACTTGGCACTAACAGAGGGAGGTCCTTTCCACAAGGCATATGAGAAGATACACATCAGAGCCTCTTGGACTTGAGTGCTACTTTCGCCACCATGGTAAAATTAAAATGCAACAAATGACTTAACAAGCTTCAGAAGATTGCATCACCACGTTACCTGGCCATGCACGTGTCAACTTCTGTGAAGGTTTAGTGTGTCCAATTTAAATGAACGTTTGTATGGCTATTATATACCAGGTAACTCATTTTATTGAGGATGTGCAGCTTCTCTCAGGATGCACTGAGATAACTCTATACTAATAACATCTCACTTCCTGCCCCTGCATTTGGCAGGTAAGCTGCAAAATATTTAAGAATCCCATTGTTCAGGGGACACAAAATCAGTTTTTAGCTGGTTTATTGGTAGGGCATGTTTTTTTTGTTGGGTTTTTTGTTTGGGGGTTATTTTGTTTGCTTTCTTTTAAAATTTTGTTGTCATTGACATCCAAGATTACTAGAATTTTATCCCCACTCTTTTGAATATACGTGGAACTACATGTAAATATCTTCTGAAATAAGCAGAGGCAGTTTTCAAACACTATTTTTTTAAAATCTGGTATAAATACAATATTAACTACAATCCAAGATTCCATGTAATGTACTTCATGATGTTAAAAAGGCCTCTGAACTTGAATTTAATTATTCCAATAACAATGCACGGTCAAGAAAACTTTGACAATTTTTTTTCTTTTTTTGAAAGATTTGAATTATGTCTCACAAATTGTTCATTAATTTACACTACAGGTTTGGGGTTTATTGTTTTATTTGTTTTTGTCTTGTTTTATTTTTGCACTTAAAAAACAACTTACATTCCCTATGTGGTATAAAACTGACAACATTGTGCCAAATTATCTTGACTACACTTCCAATAATCCTGGCTTGTAATAAAACATTTTCAGAATCTCTTTAGGCCACAGGATTCTTAACATGCTAAAATAAAACCATGTAAAAGCAAGGGATAGTACTTTAACCTTGAGATTTCCTCTCCCAATAAAATAGACACCAGAGCATGAGTTTGCCAAAAGGGAATGCAGAATGAAAAGAAGTGCTCTTTGAAGGAACTTTTCATCTTTTTAATTACAGCATAAATTGTCACTGTGTTCCTAGTGAAATGTTGATTAAATACTAACCTGTAAAGTACTTGCTATACTCTTGTTCTATTTTTTGAGCCGTCTCAAACTGTTCTTTGGAATGTTTTTGTGTAACTTTGTCCCTCAGGAAGATTGGATCTTTTTGCTCTCTGAAAAAGAAGAAACACAACAACAAAACAAAGAAAAGAAAAAACTTGTAAGAGTAATTATTTTTTGTAATAAACTTGGAAGTCATTACTTCCAGTTGGATGAATGTGAAAGGCTAATTAATTTGCAAGCATAATCTTGTGCATAGAGTGCCATCTACTGTGTTTCAGCAGTATAAGCACAATTACCAGCATCGTTCCAGTGCTAACAAATTTATTTGCTATCAGACCAAGACAGTATCATTTAAAAGTCTCAGGGACTGGAAGGGGGTTGAGGGAGAAAGAATAGAATTTTTTCCAGTTCATGTGAATTGGATCATCACCTCATATACACTCCAGAACTCCCTACACATAGCTGGGCTCAAGTACTGCTCTTTTAAGGGCTTAAAGTATCAAGCATTGAGCAAAGAAGGTATTTCTCTGTCAACTTATATATGACACGTTCTTTGAGATGACTGTTTTTCTATTATATAAGCTGTTGGAAAGAAGGTAAGAAAAAATATAGATAAATACAAATCGTAAAAAAAAAGTATTTTGAGCAAGGCTTGCAACACTTTCTTCCAAATCTGATTTGAGGTCCCAAGTAAGGGACTCTGTTTAAAAGGAAGCAGAATTTATAATCAAGTAATAAGGTCATATAGATAGGTATTGAAGCAATTGAAGCATAGTTTCTTATAGCAGTGAGAAAAGTAGCCAAATTTTATTCTATAAATAAAAAGCATCACTGCTGAATGAACCTATCACTGCTGTGTTGGGTTTCAGAGAACGCCAACAGAAGCTGTGCTGTATCAAAAAGGTTGTTTGGAAAAAGCTTTGGTGCTCTTAACAGGCAGCGACAATGTGCCACTGCATCTTATCTTGATGACTGCTAGAAATTTTTGCTTGTCTATTTCAATCGCTCTCTGCTACTTTACAAAAAGAAGGAAATAGCTGTAATAGTCATCATTCCATTTCCAAAAGGGCTCAAGAAATGACAGGTCCATTTATTATTCAAGTGCATGATCCTACAGAGGTAATGAAATACACCACATGGCTTTATGTCTTGCTTCTACTTAAAAGTGGGGATATTTGTCTTCTTTATTAAATAGTCATCAGATTTACCTACAGTTCAAGAACATAAGAAGATTTCAACTTTAAAAATGAGGATAGCACAAGTATAAGATCTCTGAACAAAACTGTTTCTTAATACTTATGTTGGGAGATTATGTCATTTCTGGCCAAATCAATCTATGAAAATGTGTGAAGGCTTATTCAAACATTAGAGGAATGACTAGGGTTTGTAACTATCGTGTTCTGTTCCTGGCTGTATTTGAGCAGGAAATTCTCAATTACTGAAAGAGCACAGCCTGAGAAGTTCACAGTATATACACTCCATAGCAAAAGGGGATTTCCCTTGATGTTTTCACTGGAGAATGAAGCTGGGAAAGCTGAGGTGACAAACTGGTTGGCACTGCGTTGATACATTTGGCCTTGCCAAGAAGGTGAAGAATAGTTCTTTGTCACGGTCACCACTTCATCCGCACCAATAACTGTCTTTTAGTTTAATACAAAGGTGAGCAGTAAAGATTTGAGCGCTTCTTGGAGCACAAGCAGTTTAGTCCACATTGTTTAATTTATTTCAAAAATTCACTTAATTGTCATGCAAGCAAAATGAAGTTAAGACTATTTACCTCATAATGGTTTTTACAAGGATTAATTTCCACATTTTAAAGGTATTTAAGATGACTAGGATGAAAGAAACAATATAGGTAACAAGCTTATTTTGAGCTAAAATATCCAACTCTGAACTATACCCCTCAGACTTACTTGATTTGTTTAGCATTTTTGTAGCGAATAAAAATTACAATAGGGTAGATATGAACACTGTGGAGCCGTTCGATGGCATGAGGAGCGATGTCAAGCAGACAATGACAATCCTAAGATCAAATGTAAATGCAAAACACTCATTCAGTTAAAAAGCACAAGCACACATGCAAATCCCCCATTTCTACCCCTGCTCAACAGAATTTTGTTACATTTAGCATTTTGGGGCTACTGAGCAATTTGTACCCAAAGGTTTTCTAACAAAAGACAGAAGATGACAAGCTGCAAGAAATTCCATTCATAGTATTAAAGCATGCATTGATAGAAATAAAAATATTTGAAAAACTAATGAAATGAAAGCTTAGATTGAAATATGTGCAACACACTTTTTCCAAATTTAAATATTCATATTCATTTTCTCTTTTAGAAGTCAAAAGCAAACACAATTGTTAAAATAGTAAGACTTCCTGTGTGGCTTAACAGTAAACTATAAGCAATGCAGAGATTTTAATTAACATCTGAGTCCGGGATTTGTAAGATGTTTATGTTCTATATGACTGCATTAAACAGAACAGTTAAAAAACGTAAATTGTCATTTAAGGGGTTAGGCAGTGGAATCTATGGAATCTAAGAAAATAATTTCTAACTTTATTTAATAATACTGTGAAAGAATACGGACATTCCTAATTTCTACAAAGGTAAGCTTGCATAAAATAATCTTTAAACAGTTACATGCCAAGGCAAGGTAACTTATATTTTTTTCAGTGGCCTGGAAAACAATGCTCTGAATGCCTTAAAGAAGGACAAGGCTAACAATTTCCACCACCACCCACACTCCCAACATAACATGACCATGGATTGTAAATTGTACGAAGAACTACAGCATTAGAAGTTACTCACCTTTTCTGTTATCTCTTTTATTGAAGCTACAGTTGTCACATCAAAATGTCCACTCCTCCGTTTATAGTCGATAAACAGACAATCCTTCACACCCCGTTCAATGGCTTGTTGTGAAGCTTTCATAACCTCTGTTTCATAGAACCAGAAGAGATCCACTTTCATTACTATTCCTTAGGTACAGAACAAGGCTAATGAAGCAGTGTCTACAAATGCAGACTCTTGGGTTTTTTTTCCATGTTTGTGGAACAATTAGCTCACTTATATAGATATTATCATCATGCATTCTAAGCAAGAGTAAGTTGGTTATATTCGCATACTTACCAAGAGGACATCTGCAAAATTTTCCAGGGGATTCTTTGACCAGCATGTCTTTCACAGCATCAAGTAAAGGTCCTAGAATAAGGACAGGCCTAGGAGATGTACAGTCCACTCTCTGGACACGCTGATATGCCAGACTTGCAGAATCTACACACAGAGAAGATTTACTTACAAAAGTATAAATTATTTTCCTGACATTCCTCAGATAAGCAGAAGATACCTAGCAGTAATTACGAAAAAAATTCCCTTGGAAGGGACAAGGGCCTTCACAAGTACAAAAAATGCTCACAAGTCATTATTGCAACTTTCTCCACTTGACAGCTTAAAACAGATGCTTTTCTAAATGAACCTGGTGCTTCTCCCCCCAGTCCTCACCTGAACTTAAAAACCAATCATTCCTCTTTTTTCCTAAAAGTGTAAACAAGACATGATATTTGGTTTCTCTGGTTTGGTATGTTGAGCTCCTTGAAGGTAGTAAGCATTGCAACCAACATGATTTTCACAGAGTGAAGAATAGAAGTGAAGATTTTTAAAGTGGTGCCCAAGATTTCTGTCTAGACTAAGCAACCTGGACAGAAATTAAAGAGTTGAAAGGAAGATCAAAACCACACATCAAAAAGCAATCTCCTTCTGCAAATGAAAATCAATGCTAATACATCTAGGAATAAGCTACCAAAAAAACCAACCAACCAAATTTGAAACACTCTGGCCTGTTACTTAAAAAAGAAGTTATTGAAGTAATGCACATGATGTGACATATGATCACCATTTGTATTCAGACCACTCAGAAAGCAACATTATTCATTGAGTCATGCTCCAGCTGTTTAAAAATGTAAGGAAAGGCAACACTTTCCCAAGTATAACAAAGGTACTTACCATCCAAGAAAGGAATTGAGTCTGTGCTGATTGTATCAAGAGCCAGTAAATCCTTTCCATCTTTGGAACCACTTCGTTTGTGTTTATGCTTTCTTCTGAAGAACGACCTTCGTGCTGCTGCTGACAATGTCTTAGATGAGCTGTTTTCATCTTTAGCCTCAGACATGCTGTGTCTCCTGTAGAATTCCTGATCCATCCTATAATGAAATGAACTAAATGGTTGGTATTTAAACTTACCTTTTAAAATTTTTTTGACCAAAAAAAAAAAAAAATTAAAAAAAAAAAATCACTGCTGCTTCTGAAACACTCGAAATGCTCATCTCAAGCCTTAACCCAAGTATCTTCATCACAGAAAATTAAACAAAAACAAACATTATCATAAATCAAATAATAAGCATCTGAAAACCTCACACTACCCTCATTTCCTCAGGATTCTTATAATATAAATAGCAGCATGGCACAGAGGGTGACTACTCTCACAGGCAGGGCAAAATTCTCCAAGGCAGAGGCAACAGGCAGGGCAAAATTCTCCAAGGCAGAGGCAACAGTAAGCACTTACTTGCCAGTAAAGTCAGCCTCACTCAGAAGGGAAGACTCCATTCTTTCTCTGAAGCTCCATGTTATACTCATCCTTACAAATAACTTATTAGCAATCCAAAATAACAGTTTTATTTTAAGCAATTTCATATGAGCACAGAGATTTTGGCCGCATAACACATGTACAGCATAGCTGGTTTTACTGTCCATCCTCTAGTAACAAGCCCATCAACAATGTTTATGGGTCTGTATGTATAAATTATACTTCCACACATTACACATAATAGCCCTGTTTCACAGTCAGGATGAATTTTGAGCTATGACATGAAGAGAAGACTATTAGAAGAACAGGAAATCAGAAAAACAGTAATCTTAAAATGAAGAATACTTTAATCACTGAGAGATTGCTAATGTGACTTCAGTAACAATGTACAAAGTTATTTCCTGCATAACTAAAGACACTGATGCTTCTGAAGAATGACTGTGATATCCTTGGTTTCAAAGATATGTTTGCTGTTGTTACGCTTAATTTTATCACAGCACTGGTAATTTTATCACAACACTGGTCTATGGATCATTTCCATTTCTAGTTTTCTATTTAGTAGCATTAAAAATATCTTGACAGACAAATATTTTTAATTCCTTGTTATAAAAATATGCTATCTCTAAAATGGCGCATCTAAGAAGTGGTATCTCCTAGAAAGAAGACAAGCAAACAAGTACTTTATACCACATATAACTAGTCAGACTTTTCAAGAATATAAGATAAAGCCTGTAACTGAGATCACTCACATATATTTACTTGGAATCTGTCCTCTTTCCAGCTTCTGAGCATTCTCATCTAGCTGCCAAGCCATCCAGCAACCAAAGTTTCCCTGTGGTAGAGTGTCATCAACATACAAAATGTCATCCTTCTTAAAGCTTAAATCCTGCTCCACCTCTGCCAGACGGTCATAAAGTGCTCTGGAAAGGAAGACATAAATAGGCTCTGGAACTGATCTCCATCAACTTGAGGGAAGAACATGCACAGTTACTTCGAAAACAAGTTAAGAGATTGGTGGTGCACTCCACATTTCAAAAGCATATGTTCACAGCAAAACATGTAGACTTACTATGCTATAGATCATGTACTCACGGTCAGGGACTAGCTGGGATAAATTATTAAACTTTTCATTTAAAAAATGTGGTAGAACTCATGTACTGTTCCTCTCATGAGGGTCAGCCTATTATCCCAATGGCCATATACTATCATTACCAGTCACGCTCACATACCTGATATAGAATCCATCTCCAGGTAGCTCTTTTATCTTATTGAACTCTTCTATTCTGTATTGAGTCTTTATTTTGATGTTTTCACCAGGCTTCAACATTTCAAGATAGGCTTCCTCAGCTGTTTTGTTTCGCATATCAATGGACCCATACTGCAAAACACAAAACAGAAACCCTTAAAGGTGAAATTGTATCTTAAAAGGCAATAAAATTAGGTGAGCTTGAAAAACATGCAAAATTAGTTTCTTTCACCTTTTCAGTTTTATCTGAAAAGCTCATAAACACCAATGGGCTTATCACCTTAACGGTCCTGCCAAGTAGATAAATATTCTAATTTCAGACACAGAAAACAGAGTGGAAGGCACAATGTGTGGCTTTCCCTAAACGCTCATTAGGATTTCATAGTGATAGGATGAATATTTCTCAGTTTTGCAGTATCTTTCAGATCCTTGCCTTTTTCCTACATACAGTAGATGGATTCAAGGCTTCCTACTTAGATGAATAGAGCAGGCGTTCGTAATTCCAAGTGGAATTCCTGCAAACTTGTGCTCTCAACAGTTGTAGTTATGCAGGTCCACATCACCCAGCTCTTCATGTATCACAGACAGAACGAAGGTTATACATTCTCACCATTCTTGCTCAGGCTTTGTGGTGGGAACTCAAAATTCACAGAACATCTCCCATTGCAAGACAGCATGATTCTTTGTACAACTCCTCCTAAACTTTTTGTCGGTATGCTGCAGACTTTTCTTAATGGCTTACCTCAAGTATCATGTCACCCAAGACTAGTCCATCAGGTCCTTTTGCTGGGCTATCATCATCTACATCTGAGACAAATATTCCATACAAGTTTCCACCACATATCTGGATCCCAAGGTCTACTTGGGATTTTTTAACAACAACAGTTCTAGGTTCAGGAGTCCTTTTGTTTGTGTCCACAGGGCCCCTTTTGATATGAAGAAATAACACATATACTTCAATTTTTGAACTTGCATTTCATAGAATCATAGCCATCTGAAGAATATATATTTACATAATTATTACTCAAAATAGGTTATCTACACATACAGTCTTATAAGACAAACACCACGTTCCTTGCAGACCTTTTTAACTAAACCAATCCTGTAGTAAATTTCAATCCTTGCAGTCCTTAACTTTTAAAACAGTCTGAAAACATGTACTTTCATCCTGGGGTCCACTTAACTTGTCTACTCACTTATTTCAACCAGATACAGCATTCACAGAAGTACACTTTGTTTTTTAATACTCTTCACATACACCCTGGCCATTTTTTTTCCTTAAGGCAAAAATTTTACTCTCTACCTTAAAGAATTCCGGGGACTTGTAGTTGGTGTGGTTTGTTTGGATGGGGGCGTCATTGTTCCTTCATCCTGTTCACTCACAGTATCTATTACAGAATGATTGTCAGGTGTTGCAGCTCCACTGCCTTGAGGAGTAGAATGATTACTCACAGGTTCTAGGCGAGAACTAAGAAAAAAAGAACAACCAACCTGATGGGTTAATATTTCACCAATGCCAAATATTTTCCACACAAAGTTTTTACTTTGGCCATAAATCAAGTATGAAGTATGGAAAAAAAGCCCAAAACAGCATGCCAAATAATGTATGTTCACCATAAGTCTAACAGAAAACTAAAGTTCAGCTCTGAAGTGTGATCATGCATCAAAATGGGACAGATAAGTTCACTAGGTCATATGCCTTCTCTCAGTTTATATAAAAAAATTAAACCAATTTGAAGTACTATAATCTCATAATCCTAAGAAGAAATAATATTTGGTTTTAATTTAATGTATCTAAGGATTANNATACAGTAGGTGCCTCAAACACTTTTCTTTTTGACAAGCATGTATGTGAACACATTACTGTTCTAAGCAATGACACTTCTTACCAGCACAGAGGAGCTGATGTTTGCAAACACACTACCTGTATAGAATTTATCTACTACATAAATAACTGAAGATACCAGAGAGTAGTTTTTTCAAAGTCAAGCCAGACTTACCTTGATCGTGAATGATTGCCAAGCTGGTACATATGTGGGTTATACTGAGCCAGAATAGTAATGGTGTCGCACTGCTGTCCAATGATTAGTCGAGCCTGTTGCTCTGTAGCGTTTCTCAAATTTATACCATTAAACTACAGAAAAAAAACACATAAACCAGGATGTCAATNNNGTCAATTTTCAGATAGAAACTAGCAAAGCCATTCTTTCAGTTTCGTTATTAGTTTAATGTTTAAGTGCTGACTTATTTCCACTGGGGTAAAGAGGAAGATGGAAATGGTGCCATACAATGATTCCCAGGATTTACTCCTTGGAAGGTATCACCGTAATTTTAAAGTATTTAGTAACCTGACCATATGTTCAAAAAATTTTTACTGTTGAAAGACTTATGTATTTTTGGAGCTGTGTCATGATTTGATACCACTGATTAAATACAAGTTGATTCAGATCACTGTTCTGAATAAATTCAGGATTTATAGATAAATTCAGGTCCACTGCAGTATTATCCACACACTGTGCAACAGAAGATGCTTTAACATACACAAGTATGAACAACCTAACATTTATGAACCAACTCCATACTTTACAAAATGCAAAATGCTCCTCCACATGTTTATTTAATACTGTAAGAAAAAACATGACTGTAGCTAATCTAAAGCCTGAGTATTTAATAAACCAAGTATCTCAGGTAACGATATGGCACAGCAACAGCAGCATGAGGCTCAGTACAAGCCAGCTGCTTGAATATTTACCCACCTTATTAGACAAAATATGGTGTTGGGACTACATTGTTTTAAGTACCAGAACTAGTTATCTTAGAATTTAATTACATCTATATAAAACGTGGTATAGATCTACCATCAAAAGACATTATTTTATGATAAAGCCTGACAAAAATCCACACAATCACAATTACTGGAACATTACGACAGTGAGTACCCTTTGTTACAACTCACAGCACTCAAACTTTCACAAGACACTCTTCTGGGGCAGGCAGTTATCTCTGGGGTCAATGAACTGATTAATTAAGCCATAAGAATAGTAAGCAAAATTACCTCTAGTAACTGATCACCATACTCAAGGCCAGCTTGATGGGCAATGCTCCCACCTGTTACTTTAGAGACAAATATTCCACCATTTTCTCCACTCACAATGGAAATGCCTAGTGGCTCAGAACCCTTCTGCACTTTAACATGACGTGGCTCTTCCATGTAGGGCCTTTTAGAGGAGATAGTTAAAACTGATTTGGACAACTTGAAGCATCACAAAGTCAAAGTTACATGCAATACTTTATGTTTGTCTGAACTGTAATAATAGAATACATTTAAACAGTTACTTAAAAAAAAAATACCATCAACTATCTTAAATGCATTCCTTCAATACCATGCAACATACAGTGGCAGAAGCAAACGTATATCAGGTACATGACTGCTCTAAAACATTATGGTAAATATGAATTATAAATAGTATGGTGGTGAAGTTGGTAGGAAAGAAGCTTCCAGATGCATATTATATAAAAATAACTGAACCACTGTATATAATGCGCCATTTACAAACCATATTCCAGAAAGGTATGTTACAAATATAAATGCTGGGAGTCTTTATTGCCAGTGAAAATAAACATAATAAATAATAAGGTGGTAAACCAAAGGACAACAATGCACAAATACCAGATTTCATATTTGTTTGCAGGGAAACACAAATTAGTAATGAAAATAAAGCAGTTGCAAACTCAAGCCATTAGGACAGCCGTTTGCATGGTAGCATTACCATTACCATGCAAATTCTCCTCAGGGCAATTATCCAGACATGTAAATAGCACTAAGTGCCCAATACTGATCGAGAAGGACAACCTGATATCAGGCCAACCTCAAACTCCTTAGTGATGAGAACCTAGGCCTAGGAGCCACAGGGATTCTCAGAAAAGACCTATTACGGAACAGATATCTGAAAGATGTAGAAGATTTGAGAAGAAAACACTTAGAAAAAGACACACAGTAGTAAGACACTAGTAAGTGTAACAAGAGAATGGCTT
>VZZY01021430.1:6701-37046 GCA_013400335.1 Eurystomus gularis | reverse complement strand
TAACTACCTTCTGAAGGACATTAACAGTATCTGTAGAAGTAGTTTGTACATGATACAGTCCAAAAGGATCTTAGTCAGGCTTTTTCATTCTAAAAAAAACAGCACTGATTTGTTGAGTGTTGCTTTGTGCATTTGGGTTTCTTTGTTTTTTTTGATGTTTTGTTTGTTTGTATGTTTTCCTGAGGTCACAGTATTTATTAAATAAGTGTTGCTCATCTGTTTTTAAGATCTTTCTGGATAGTGTCTCTTCATAATTCAATGCAGAGATGTGTTTGATATAACATAACTTTCCTAGTTCTTTATGAAGTTCAAAAGAAAGGTATTATGTATTTATTTAACTATTTATCTATTTGTTTACTTGATCTTATTCCCATCATGGACTTCCTTCCAAGATGTCAGTGCCATCTGTAAAAATTGAATGTCAGAAGTATGATCTTTTAATGAGGCTTAGAACCTAGTGAAAATTATCTCTATTCCAGGTAAACTATGTTCTCATGCATGAAATGATAAAAGTTTGGAGCCACTAGCAGTAGAATATAATTGACAATATTGTTTTTAACCTGGTCTCCAAGGTTAAGAAGTGCTTCTGATCAGTGAGGAGATATGCTCAACACATTAGTTCTGCTCCAGGACCTAGGTTCAACTCCAAGTTTTGTTTAGGAATGCATAAGCTTATGGTGATTCTTTGGTGCTTTTCTTTGGAAATCTTTGGTTTTGGTGCCACCCTAAGAGCACTTACCGTGATGTGACCTGATGAAGGGGCCTTCTAGACACTGCTTCCAGAAATAAAGAGCATCTGAGCATTCACATCCAACATAAGAACTCGTATAGATTAGCAATGCAATAATATATATATTTATCTTTAGGAACCCTGTGTGAATTTGTTGTAAGAAAAATGAAGCACACTTTTACAGTTATCATAAATAATGTATCTGAAAAAAAAGTAATAGATTGAATTGTCTAACAGAGATGTTCCATTGCAAAGCTAACAAGAGGAAAAAAAATCATCCATTATGTAAGAGAACTCATTGTAATTTCTCCTTTAAATAAAAAATGGTCAAACTGCACTCAGTACTTAAATGCAATTAATCATGTTTTACCTCAGATAAAATTTAAATGTATAGCATGAGTAAAAGAGGTTTTTGCTTTTGTGGCCAGGAAGAAACTATGAAATATTGTTACCGTAAAAATTCAATGCATAGAAAAAATAGTTTAGACAGATCATACTACCACGGTTAGATTTGCTTTTCTTTTCCCTCAAAGCAAAACACTGCCTTTCTTATCCATTGACTCCCCTTCTTTAGGCAAGGTATGTAAATGTAAAGTAATGAACTTAAGAAGATGTCTCTAACTTCGTTGACCAATAGCAAGCTATGCCCTCATAGCTAGGAACCTTGATGCCATGTGTAATCTCTTGTTAAACTAGCCCTGCAGCAACTGTTTTTCCTAACCACCCTTAAAGTCTGTCTACCCTTTAGCATGATCTTTCCTCTTACTTCTTCACTGAAGCACTAAACATTGCAGGAAGTTGTCAAAATGCAAAATTACTGATCTGTAAAAAGTTCTGGGTTTGCTTTAATGTGATTTTTATCTGAATTGGTCTGAAATTGCCTTTTCACCTCTTGAGTTTATAATTTCAAAAAGTTAACATTGAACTACAATACAGCAGACATGGATTTGTGAACAAATACTGTGGTTCACAGCAGCTTCTCAACAGTTCAATGCATAACAATGAAATCATGGAATATTTTGCCAAGAATAAATTGACCTCTGGATTTGCCCTAACGCAGAAGAAAATTGAAAGCAAGGAAAGTGTTTTCTTCTCCCTAGAAACAAAACAACAAAACTGTATTTGTTGCCACAGTGCAGGACTCTTCACTTCTACACTGAAGTAGCTCTGGAATCCAAGAACCTTAAATCAATGAAAATAAAGGAGGCGCATCAAAGACTCCTACTTTGATAGTCTTAAAATAAGAGTTACTGTGCCTGAAGACTAAAAGATAATTTTATTTGCAACTCATACCTGGCAAATTACTGTATGTGTCAATACAGGATTGCAAAGCTAGAAGTTTAAAGTAGAATATTTCTCATCTTCATTGGGCTTAGAGTCAGGGAGTTGAATGACTCTTTTTAAGAGATCCAAGTATAACTTTTAGAACTCTGAACTAAGATTTCAGCTCTCAGATTCACTGAAACTTCCAGGAAAGAGGAAAATGCCTCATCTATGCAAAAAAGTTGTAGGAAAAAACTGCTGATGGCTGTCCACATAAAGTGCTGTAGAAATGTAAAAGGATGGATTGGGATAATTATTTTTTTTAAAAAAAATTTCTGTCCTGTGTGAATGCTCTGTTGCTTGCAAGGTCATTAGAACTGCCTTCCCTAAGACACACCTTATGTGAGATCAAGATGTACTTGGAGAAATCCAGACTATATCTTTCAGTGATTCTTAACTATTATCACTTTAGAAACTTAAACTGCCCTGTACCATTTTCTCTATAGTCTAATAAATTGTTTTATACCACCTAAAATCATACAGTATAACAAGGAAAAAACACATTGCATGAAGGAGAGTCACTCCAAAGCAACAGATGTATTTAACTCATTCACCTTCACATAATACATTCCATGTAAATAGACATGGTGATAAAAACCGTTCCAGAATACACAGCTACTGGTGAATGAATGAGTCTACCAAGGCAAACTGATCCTTTCCACTGGTTCAGAAAGATGTGTCACACATCACTACCTGAAGGAGGTTTAATCTGTGGACCAACTCTTTCTTTGCCTCAAACTCACTTGTTCTAATATCTCTAGTCTTTGTGTTTCTCACTTTTTCACGGGATTAGCCTAGGAAACCTTCATAGAATAATCCAAACAACTGTAGAATAAGACTATGCGAAGTGAAGGAGTAGTTATATTTTTTTTCAAACATGGAAGAAGTGGAGGTAACCCTCAAAGTTACCTTTGTGGTTGGAAGATTTACTAGAATGCAGGATATCTGCATTCATGCTCTTCTCTGCCAGAAGTGCAGATTTTCCATAACTCTCCTTGGAGACTCTTCTCCACCTTGAGTACCTCTCTAGCTTGATATTTATGACACTTAATTGCAAAAGAAAAACCTGGATTTTAGTCCCTCTGTGAAGAGAATGTTTTTATCAGGTGACTTTAATGTAAAATGTTTAACTATCCATGGCTGCTGATATTGTCTTGGCAATGCCATACATTCATTTTGCTTCCTTTTCTGTTCTAAAATTCTTCCTCACACACATGCATACAAAGTAATGTGTACTTAATTACTTTGCATCTGTGAGCTATGTAAAAGTACTGTCTTTTGGCACAGCCTCTTGTTCTTCTAGTCCTTCTGGCAAAATGATAACATTTGTGTTATCATATGTACATATCCATGGCAAAAGTTAGTGTTCACCTAGCGAGACATTTCTCTGAAACAACCTCATCTAATTCAATTCATCTTTCTGAAGGTTTATAATTTTCCAAACATCCCCTTCACTTACGTTTCTCAAATATACTTTTACAATTCAGGATTCAGAGCTTTTATTTGACTTTGAGTGCACCGTTTGTCTCCTGTAACTGTTATTATAGCTAAATATCCCATTCTGTAAGGAAAAATTGTGTTTTCAGTGCCCAGATTAACCTTCACACCAAATGTGTTGACTTTATACAATGGTTCAAAGGAGCCCAGTATAATGTCTGTGTGTATAACAGGCCTGTGTCTATCCATTCTCTGCCAGAAACATACCATTCACTTTTGTGACCCTAATGCTCTTCAGAGATACGAATTTTGAGAGGTTCTGTACTTCACTAGTTAATGGGTGGTTTGAGACAGTAATGATAAAATGAAACAACAGGAATTTAGTTCACTCTGACCATCTCAAAATGTGGGTTGCCTGGATGCATTAGTGACATGCTTTGTTATATTTTAATAATCTGATGTCATCATTATGTTTCCTGGAAGTACTGCAAGTTCTGGTCCTTCCAAGACTGCTGAATATTATGCATAATGACCATATTATTGTGGTCATTAAAAGCAGCTTGTATGATTCTATCATGAAAAGATTCCTACTGAAGTAGATGTCTTGCAACTTTTTAAGCAACTATATATGCACTGCAAAATAAAGTACATGGACCCAATCTTATATAAGTAGACCATCTTATAATGCAAGAAACAAACTAAGCAAAACAGTTTATCTCATATTCAAGCAAACTAGTAAGATTGTGTATGTGTTTTTAAGTAATGCTTTCGTAAAATCTTGTAAATGGCAAGCATTAGACAACAATTGAATTTGTGATCTCTAGAACATCTGCCAAAATTGCCATAATTGCACACAACCAGGGAAATGTAACTTGCTGCATGGTTTAATCTCAGATTTGCATTACAAAGTTTAGTCAAATATATTCTTTCTTCAGTCTATACCTTTTCTAAGGAGAAATGTTTCAAATGTCCAAAAATAGGACTTTTTGTTATGTCCAGTCTTCCTTCTCTTCCTAGTATGCCTGATCTTATTCCAATTACTAAATTGCATCCTTAACAATAGGCAATTTTAAAAAGAACCTGTATGTAATTTCAAAGTAAAGAGCAATTTAAAAACCATTGTAATAAGGACAATCTTTTAAACTTTCTTCAAGGCAACTAGAAGTAATTTAATTGCAGTAGGTGCAAAGAACTTTATTGAAACTAATTAACATATGTTTATTTCTAATTTTTCCACTTTTCACCCATTCACAAGGGAACTTTTAAAGGTTCATTACTTAGCAAGAACAGCTAAAAATATAAACATCTCTTAGAATTATCAAGCATCACTGCTCACTTATCTGAAGGATCAGTTAAGTACATCTTTGCCAAAACCTCAGAAAGGGTCAAAACTAGTCTTGCCTCCACTGCTAATTTGTATTGCATTGTTTATTATCTTTTTTTTTTTCTTGTATCTTCCTACAAGAAGTGCTCCCTTTTTTTTTTATCAACATAATGCTTCTATGGAAACATTTCACCTCTGTATAAAGTCAGTAGACATAAAATCAACCAATAATTTGGAAGAGCTGACCAGAAAGAGGAGTAGTTCACAAGACATTAATTAACATAAGTTCACAGGATGTAGAATTGTTGGAAGTAACCAGCTGCCCCATTCAATTGCTGCTTTGTTTGTTTTGGTTTTTCCCTGTTCAGAGACCCAGACAACATGGCAACTGAGTATGAAACTTTATCATTTCCTGACTCTTCTGGCTGGGCTAGGGACACGCACTTTGCTGCTTTGTTCTCCCAATCACAGGAGAATTTGAGGAGCACAGATAAGCAGATCTGTTGCAATTTAAGGACAAGCTAAGAGCCAGGGGTCACAATGCTGTCAGTATTCATGTACAGTTAGTAGTCTGAGTAGCAATGGACAGGAATGGTTTGAACATATCCCCAAAACAGACGAAAACTATGATGATCTGTAAGGATCTGTAAAGAAACTGTGATAACACAAAGATTCATCCATCATAGAATCTCCAAGAGGCACCCTCTGCACCAAAAAAAGCTGCATGTTCCTCTATTAGCAGAAAATCCCTGGAGGTAGTGGGATCTCTGAGGTGCAATAAAGAAAAAGGTAACATAGTCTCTTAGCTTTCCTGATGTTTGAAAGTGCAAACATCAAAGGAAAACAGCACCAAAAAAAGGAAAGCATAAAGTATGGGAAAAGCAACAGAACTAGAAGTTGAAAGTAGCCAGGTAAAAACCAGAGGGCTAAATCTGGCATGGTATTCTTATTTCTTGGGTGTATTCTGCTGTAGCAAAAACTCAGTGAAAGCTCTTAAGACAACTTGTATAGAATGGATATTTTCTGAAATTCAAGGACATGCTACGCTATTTTGTATGTCTGTCTCAAGGAATGGCTAAATAAAATCAGTATGGTTAAATGTAATTAGGTGTTTATCATCCTTTTCTCAAAGGGATAATTTATTTCCAATTATTGTAAAGTCTATAGAGAGCCCTAGCTGATTTTCTCTAGGAAAAGCTTTTGCAACTCAAACACCAGGAAATATTATTATTGCCTCTTTTAAGAAAGTGGAAAAGAAATGTCTGATTTGGTTTTGTTTACACTTGATTTTTATAGAGGTCCAAGCTGTCCTACCTTGCTAAGGTAGGTGCAGCTAACCAGGGAAGTTAGTACTATCAGTGGATCCCAGTTTGGTCTCTCAGGCAATACACTTAGTATTTGGAATTAAATTGCATATTGCCAGTGCTGTCCTGCTCACACTCATTAACAGTGGATTTGTTTCTGTGATCTTATTGGAGACTTAAAACAAAGCAGAACTTTTTGGTACCTGGTGGAAGAAAAAAAAATTTAAAAGACCATATCCAGGTCACTTACTCAGGTGCTAAAAGATGTTTTTCCTTCAAGGCCAAGTCATCACCACAAGGTAGAAAAAACCAAGCCTACTATATGCCAGCAAAATGCTTCTCATGGGGACATAATTTCAACTGCTTTAGTGGCTCCAGAGTGGCATCCTTATGTAGATATCTGCCAGTTCTGCACAAGAGTCACAGTCAGCCGAACAAAAGCAAATGGGTATGAGCAGGCAGGCGCAAGATGCAGAGGTTCAAAACACAGGTCTAGAATAAAACTGCTCCAACAACTACCAAGCTGTGCTGAGTAACATCAACTGTCTCTGTTTTTACTGAGGTCTTCTCAGGAGGTAGTAGTATGTCAGCAGGCCAGACACATGGGGCATCCATCTTTCAGCATCATCACCAAAGGCAGGGAGAACTGTAAGGAATGTGGAGTATCCTGCAAGTGCACAAAGGACATCAGGTGTGTGAAACCACAATACAGTCTAGGCAAAGGATTTTTGTTGTGAGGATCCAGTGTTGTCCTCTATGTATGTAGCCTTTATCTAGAGACAAGTACTTCACCTGAATTCAGAGAAACCTTTGTTATACATCCTGTGAAGGAGTAAAACAAGTTGCTCTAAGAAAAAAAAGGCAGAATTTTCAATGCCAGGAGAATCCAAATGAAAGATACTTTTGGAGGAAAAAAACCCCAAATATAAGAAAGATATTTCATATATCTGTCATTCATATTTGATAATCTGTCTGAAACAGTACTTCTTTTGACTGTGAAGTTAACTGCTCTTGTTTTCCTGTACCATCTCATGTTAAAATTTGTTTAGTATATTTTATACTGTATGTTGTTTCTTTAGAACAAATACGGTATTTGTGAACTCTAGGAAAAGCTAGATAGAGGGAAAAGCCTAATAGTAACCAAGAATTCAAATATGCAGAAAGTGGGCAATAGGATACCTGGAAAACAGGCTTTTGAATACAAAGCCACAAGAGCATGAGCTTTTGTTTTGCAATTCACTTCTCACTGAGTTCTACAGAGGTTAACTTTAAAATGGTATTGGTGGGATACAGAGATAGAAAATTAATCCTCTATTAAATAGGCATTTAATAGAATATTAATTCAGAAGATCCATCTCCTAATCCCAGACCTACAACAGCTTTTTGTTTACCCAAACTTTTTAATGTCATTGTTTCCCTTCTGTAAAATGGGAGTGATGACACTTGAATTCTGTACTTTCTTTCCTTTTTCTGTCCATATTTTCTATTCAGATCATATGCTCTTTAGAGCAAGGGCTATCTTCTACTGTCATTCACCTAGCATACTTGGTGGCTGGTTTTGGTCCAGTGATTTTAGCACTACTGCTGCAAATAGGAGCAGCAAAGAAATGACATTTTCCCTCAGACAGGGAGATCCATACTGGGAAACTTTAACAGTGGGGGCAGGAGGTAGTGCTGATGCCAGTCTAATTTATGATTGAACCGACTGTTTATGAACACTTGTAGATGCTTGCAATGGTGCTGTCTTAATCCTATTGAAATGAAGAAACCTCACATAACTTGCAAGTTTTAAAGCTTTAAAATTATTTACTTACTGTGTAGGTAAGCCTCAGCAAAGTTCCTCATCCGTAGTCTTCACTTATTTCATTTGTTGTTATGATAATATCACACAACCAGTATCTGTTAGTGAAGATTCTAGGGTCCTTCCTGTGTGATCAAGCTCTCTACACAGACAAAGTGAAATCAGTGTGTCATGACTCAGGTCACCCTGAACTTCAGAGACTTTCCAGAGATGTTCATACACCTTAAAGTTATGAGTATGTCTCAGACTTCTCAACTGTTGTTCATCTGCAATGCAAATATCCTGCTGCATGCCTTATTTGGTTGTCCCTAAAATGGCAATTGACTGTGCCTAGTTTTCAGCATGAGGATTGAGATCACTTTTCCTTTCACCTTTTGTCTTCCTTCATGTTCTGTCTAGTTATTAAACCTCCAGCCCAAAGCTCACAAATTTCTGTTGAAGGTCCTGCTACCTAAACTGAGGCTGAGCTACAGTGAGATCATGCACCCAAAAGCGTGCAGCTCCAGCCCAGTTTGCTAGCAAAAGCCTTCTCACAAAACTCTATATCAAAACCTTAACTAGCAAAGGAAAAGAGAATAAAAGTGTTTCATCTATTAGAGATGCATAACAAATAATTACAACCAAAGATTTTTATATGAGTTTTAATTGGTTTTAACAATGACAGATACAACAAATCTGGTGGACAGACTTACTGCATTTGAGAAAAAATCCAGAGTATAATTTAGAAATTAAATTTTATATAAAATATATTTGCAAGTAGCAACAGTAAATTTCGTGCTTGATTGTTACTCTTTACCAAAATAAAAAACATTTGCGACAAGATATTTATTCCTCTTTCAGTGATATGATATAGGAACTATTACCATATGAGAGATTTTGAATTGATAAAAAATGCATTATTGTAACAGCTGCATAGAGGTTTATTTGCATACAACATCATAACCAATATTTGCTTGTGCTTCACTTTTACTCTCTAATAATTTATACAGTGATTCATTTTTCAACTTATTTCAGTGTTCCACTTCATTAGTGGTAAAGAGAAAGATTATATCAGAATTTTATTTTTTTTTCCTGGAAAATGAGTATTTCTTACAGACTGTTGACAAACTGCATAGAAATGCACAGCCTCATTTTTTTTAGTGCAAACACTTAACATGTGTCTTATGCTCTCTTGCCTCCAGAGTGGTTTGACTGAAGTAGTGATGGATGATAATAAGACAAATTTTTGTGAAGTTGAGAGTCACTCTATACCACAAAAGATATCAAATGCACTTAGCAAGCTGACAGCTATAGAGGCATTTCAGACATAGAGAAACAAAGTAACCTGCAGTGTCTTCCAGTTTTCAACCATGAAAGATCTACTGGTGATTAAAAAAACCCCTATTTCCTATGCCTATATGTATAAAAATATGTCCACACATACAGATTTTGAGAAAGTAAACTGCTAATAAATATTTAATATATTTTCATCTACAATAATTACAAGAATATTTTATTAATTCAGAAGAACTTTTTTTAAAAGCTAAAAAATGAATAATTTGACAAATAGGCAGACTACAAGTCATTAAAAATTAAGCTTTTAGTTGAACATTGCATTTTCAGGACAGGAAACCTAGTGTGGAACTGGGCTGATATTCAAGTTGTATTATTGAATATCTCATTTTGAGAAATCAGCATGGGAGTATCTGCCAATGCTGTCCTGAAGTCCTGTGAGGAAGCACTAAGACCCTGGATAAAATATATTTGATGCGCCAGCAGTAAGCCAGTAGTAGGTGGCCTGTTACAGATGCACTGAAAGAATAGCAAAAATATGCTGTCACGGGTGGACAGTCAAATTTCTCACAGGTACAGGTTTCGTCATTTTTGGAAATCCAGGTAGGTTGTCTTTAATGAGAGATCAAGAGATCTGGATTCACTGAATCCTCTGCATGATAATGACCAAGTTAAGGAAAAACTGCCAGATACTGTCCTCAATATATCCGCGTGTTAGAACTTGCAAAGCATGCATTGCATTGCAAAAGCAATGCCTATCTCCACACTTCCTGCACCAATGCTCTTCATCAGCCAGAACTCCTGGCCATGCCATCACTTAACATGAAAGCAGGGAAAGGATAAGATTTTCATACTAAATATGTTATTAATTTTACCAGTTGATTCCTCAAGTGCAGATGCTGTCAAATTTTGTAGCTTACCTCTTCCAAATCACCCCCAGATGTAGGTGAGTCCAACATCCCTAGCTCCAGTGTGCCAGAGCAAAAGCTTGCTACATTTAACAGTCCCTTTGTGTTCATGCATACTGGATGATAAACTGCATAAAAACATCCATCTGGTCTCTACACTTGCATAAATAGTTTCAATAGATACTTTATGGTCTAAAGGATGATCCAAGTTTGGAATAAATTAGCTTGGGAAATATTTTATTGGCAGATTGTAATGAGTTGACCCTCACTTTGGTCCCCACCAAAACCACTCTCTCACTCTCCCTCCTCAAACAGACAGCAGAGAGAAAATATAACAAATGGCTCATGGGTTGAGATAGGAACAGGGAGCCATCACTCAATTACTATCGTGGACAAAAAGACCTTGACTTGGGGAAATTAGATTATTACCAAACAAATCAGAATAGGGTAATGAGAAATAAAATCAAATCTTAAAAACACCTTCCCTCACTTCTTCCTTCTTTCCAGGCTTAACTGTACTCCTGATTTTTCTCCACCTCCTCCTCCCCAGGGATACAGGGAGGGGTGAATGGGAGTCATGGCCAGTTCATCACACGTTGTTTCTGCCACTCCGTCTTCTTCAAGGGGAGGACTCCTCACACTCTTCACCTGCATGGAGTCCCTTCCATGGGAGACAGTCCTTCATGAACCACGAACAATGTTAGAATTGTTAGAAATGCTAGAATATAGCTCCAATGCACTTTAAGATATCAGAAGCTTTGCCTCCAGCTCCTGGTAGTGGTGGTCTGACTGGCTTAAACCACACACCCGATGAGAAAGTTTGGTCCAGGGGACCACACTAAATCTACCTGGAAGCAAAACTTGCCAAAAAAATTGTGCTGCATTGGTATAGGGGCTCAAACACTGACTGTTTTGATATACTGATCTGTTCCCTGTGTGCCCAATTACTTACAAATTAATGGTAGAGGAGAAATTCCTTCAGGAAACATTGGTTTCTTATTTCTCACTATATAAACCATAATTTAAAACTGGGTGGATTAGTAGAAATGTGTGCTGCCACCACATTTTGAAAGGAGGAGAGGACTTAACCCCTCTGGGTGCAGGAGCTCCAAATTGGTAACCGTGTCACGTATTATGGGAGAAAGCATTGCTCCAGTACCTGTAAATAAGTGAGATTGAGGTAGAGAGGCCTTCTGCCCTCGCAGCTTCTCTGGCAAATGTATGTCTGGGATAACATGTACCTCTAGTGGCTTTAACCAAACTGAGCACTGATAGGAAGTTAGATGTGGCAGAATGACATTTGAGATGTTCATGGAACACATGGAACACATAGCTTGCCCAAAGGGAAAATTGCTTTTCCCCTCTCAATAATTTCTGCCATAATCTTATGCCTCAAACTAAAGGATTATTATTACTATGTAGTTCCACATTCTTTACATAAAACTGGGTATTTAATGACACATAGAAGTGTTAGATTCATTTTCTTTCAGACTAAGTAGCTGACCTCAGGAATGTCTACTGACATTCCAGTCCAGAAACCATTTATATGCTGTGCAAAAATTGGAAATGGGCCTGGTTCTGAAACATAGATTAAGACATCCTGAGCTTGCTCTTCCATCTGAAAAGAGGAAGAAAGTGCACAGCTAGAAGTTGTCTTTTTCAGTCTTCACCTCAAAAATTGTAAGAATTATTATGTGTCCTGGAAAAGTGACTGGTTTTGGTCAATATTTCAAGACATTTTCTCAAGCTTCAACCTTTCATCAGATTTCATTCTTCTTTTGACATCCATAGGACATAAAACACACCAAAATATTTAGTGATTTATACTGGAAAAGTCTTTTGGTGTTGTTATGCCGCACGCTTCACAAGTGGGTAAACCCCAGGATACAAAACGTACTTGTATTTTACTTTGCTGTTAGTCATACTGGTTTCCTGGTTACATTAGGCTGGATCTGCAATTTGTGCTCCCCAGTAAAGGTTCAGCTGTTCTAAAATAGTCATAATACCAGGTAACCACCACCTTTAAGAAAAATGAAAAGTATTCTTGGGAGTTTTTAAGAGTTTTCAACTTTGTGGCCTCTGAATGCTTCGTTATCTGTGTAACTACAGGGACAACATGAGAAACTTTTAAATATCCCTGTGACTAGACACAGTGAGAAAATCATTGCATATTTTCCCCAGACATCACAGCAATAAACCCAAATCTAATAAAAGTCCAATTTGAGTGACAAAAAAGCAAATCCTGTGACCGTCTTTAAGTTAGCATAAGAAACTTCCCATTGCTTGATAAGAGGGATTTTAAACAGTTCAGCTAAACCAGCATGGAGTTAATAAAACGTGAAAGAAGGAAAATAGAACTGGAAGCCAGCTTATATTTCTGTGTAGTACCATTCTCAGGTAAAGACTTGAAGTAAATATAAGTATTTTCCTGCAGTAGCCTCATGTGTGTTGGGTTTATGGGATATTGAGATTAAGCTTCATCAAGCCATTCAATGGCATCCATTACTCTCTTCATCAAGGTTACAGCCCTCCTTTTGCCTCCAGTTTTCCTTCAGAAAAATCAAGCAACTCATAAAACAAAACACTTCTGCTGTAAGTCTTAGGTCTATTGGTTTAGGCAACAAGTCATCATCTACATCACATCACATCTACCATCTAAAATAGAGTTTAATTGGGATTGTGTTGCACTTCATAACAGGCTGCCAGAACCTATTGGATTTTTTGACTGTTCCCTGAGCCTCTCTGATTGTTACAAGTAGATGATTCCTATTCAAACGGGAAAGTTTTCACAGCTGACTCTGAAAGTCTGGGAAATCAGAAGCTTATACTTCTAGTTAGCTTGGCAAAATGCAGAAAATTTAGTTGAAACTGCCAGGTTCACTGACAGCTGCTAGAAATTAAGCTGCAATATCAGCTATTCTTTCTCATAAATATTTAATCAATCAACATTCTTGTAGACTATCAAACTATGTTAGTGTAAATTATCAACAAGACTAAGTTTAGACCTTAAAAGTAGGCAGGTTTAGTCGGCTATCAATAATATTCCGTAACATACAGGATGTATAGATTTTACATGTGTATTTGTGTTCATACATATATGTAAGCATATATATACATATATACCTGTATGATCCAGGATACTACTAATAGATAAATTATTGCTTTATATGTAAACATATGTGTCAGTATAAGTAAGTGTACAAACATGCATATATTTTTGTGTGTATATATATAAATATTTTAATGTGTGTGTATACGCAAGCAGTGTATATGCATCATGCATATAGGAGACATGTGCAATACAAATTTCTGCTGATTTAGGAAACTTATTGAGAACAAGCTAATTTCTTGTGGCAGGAAAAGGAAGCTAACTCTAATAATATGTCTGGTTGAGCTTTCCTCATTGTTTGTCTTTTAGATGTCTCCTTCAATTGCCTTTTAGTTTTATATTGTAAAATTGACTCTTTACATCCATTCAACCTAAAGGGAAAGGCTAGCAATGAGGCATAAGCTAGTCTGTTCCCTATCACAGCTAGCTGTTAGGAAGTTATACTCCAAGTAAAATAAGACAGAATCTTTGTTCTGTGCAATGATTTGTCATTTTTATCTTTCTTGGCTGGTTAAACTATGTTGGCTTGCACACCCCTGCAATGTCTGCTTAGCCTTGCAATCCCAGTACTGACCGGTTCAGTATTGGAAACTTTACAGCTTCCCATGTTGCATTTTGGATTGCATAGTAAGCTTCTTTAATCTTTGAAAGCGGATTTTGACTGCAAGTTAAAAAAAAAAATCTTATCGAGAATACCTATCAATGAAAACAGTAACAAAATTTTTCTGTAATATTTTCTTTATCTACAGAAATTCAAGTAAATTCAAGGTACATAATACATACTTTTTTTCCCAAAACCTTTAAATATTTTGTTCCCACTCTTCAGCACTGCATAAAATGTATTGCTTATTATAAGCTTAATGTGATGTTTCATTATTCTTAAGAGAAATAGAAGTTAAATAGTTGCTCAAGTAACAGGTGAAAACTGAATCCAGAACTTTGGATATTACATTTTCTTATTACATTTTTGTATAAACTATATTGTATGTAAGTTACTAATCTAATTTGTTTAGAAATTAACTCCTTATAAATGGACTCCTTATAATGACATCTTAAGGTTGTAAACCCATTTCATTTTTATCCATGGTGTGTATTCTTGAAAATTACCTTCTGTGTAAAACCTAGTACTGCTACCAAGTGTAGCTGTTTGCAAAATTTCAGCATCCTAAATTCTCTACTGTAGACCTGCAACAGTGTCAAGTGCAATGCTATTGAGTCAGACCTCTCCATGGGATTGAACAAATATAGATACAAGTAATAAGATTTTCTGGATTTAGATCCAAAAGGTAAGAAAGTAATCTCAATAAATCTTTTCATTTCCTAATTACATTCTGGACTGGATTTTCATTAAACATGCAGTGTATTTGATCACTCATGCTTATTTAATGAACAGTTTTTCCTGAAAGTTTCCTAGTGCTAGTGTTTGCAAGTCATTACGGAAATGTAATGAATCACAGCATTTGTTTACTCCTGTTTTTTAGAGAGGAGAAAATACCTGAGGGACCTGTAATTATTGAGAAATATCAGCAATTTAACTTCCTTTCACTTCTGAAGCATCATAATCAAAGGTCTGCTTACTTTGCAATTATGGTAGCAATTTCTGGGTGCTTGGTATTATTTATTTAATTCCACGGGAATTTACTGAATGTTTTATTTAGGAACAGAATAATTACGTGTCTTTCAATAATGAACCGCAGCTACTAAATGTTTTTACGAAATCATTTCACGATTCAGAAAATAAGAGCAAGAAACTCTTTCAACTTAAATTGTTATCCTTCTTTTACAGTGCATTTACAAAGGGAGAATTCTACAAATGTAGACATCGGTTTTCTCATTGCTGTAATCAGACATTTCTAATACAATATGCCAAGTATATATTCAGAAACAAAATTATTGGAAAGTGTGTTCAAACCAGCTTACAACATTTTGTGGATATTTTTAAAAAGCAGTTTTTATTGATTGCTGTTTTGCAAGTGACTTATCTAACACTAATCATTAAGTCAGTGGAACTGCACAAACAATAATAGTTTGTCTCTCACAACACGGCAGGTAGGTACATTTCTGTGCGACAGAGGGGAGGGAGTGAACTAAACTATTCACTCAGCTGTTCATTTTGGCTCTTTTAATGACTAAATCAACTCTGTGTGTGTTCTATTGAAGTGTTGGGGATCACATGCTAACAGTGGGCATTCATCTCTGTGAATTTTCCATGTGTACGTTTACATTTGGCGTGTTTGACCTCCTAAGTCACAAGGCCTAGTATCTTTAGTACTCGGCTTCTGGTTTTCAGACATGAACAATGTCTGAAGAAATCCTTTGGGTCTACATTTCTCATGCAAAGAAAAAGAATAGCAGGAAATAAACAGAGCTGAGACACTTCAAGTAACTTCAGAAGAAGCTACACACGCTGAGTCTAGGCCTAGAAGGTAGCTACGTCAGTTAAAGAGAATGAGAAAACCAGATTTCACAGCTTCATATATACAACTGATTTCTTGAGAATTTTTTTTAAACAATATTCTATTTCAATGGATCTCCAGCTGTTTTTTTTCATAAGCAGCTACCACAGGCCCTTGAAGCTTGTTAAAAAGGATTCAGAAGACTACCAAGGGATAATTCACTCAATGGGATTTAGGAGCAAGACAGCTTAGCTCAAGTATTTGTTAAATTGGAGGTGTGACCAGTCTACATCTGTTTCCTTTCCTTAATACAAGACATATATCTGTGTGCACACCTGCGATTTTAATCTACAGTGTTCATGCTTGTGACTATGCCACTATCCAAAGTATAAAAAACATGAATATATGCTAATTTTCAGAAAGAAACACGAAAAATGCCTTTATGACACTGTAGCACGAATGGGTAAAGCGTATCATACAAACTGACAGAATTTAACATGTTTTTAGAAACATGCTATTCTCACTAAAATTATTCTACCTGTTCTGAATAGAAATCAGCCAAATAAATAACAAGGCTAGCTAGAAGATATGAATAGAAAAGAAATTAATGAAGATCTACTGATCATGAATGTGAAAAAAAATCTTTAAGCAGTTTGTTTTGTTTTTATTTTTTTAAGGAGTTTATATTTATGCAGAGTTTGTAAGTCAGCATGATTTTGCTGTTTATAACATTTAATAGATTTTGTTTTATAATACTTTGTACTTTTTATTTTTTAAAAAAATCCACAGGATTTTTTCCAAACAGCTAGGTTACCAACTGCACGAAACTTAAGACAGGAGAATCCTCTTTATGCAGTGGGATAATAGTGCATCTGAAACGTATGATGATGATCCACTTTTTTAGATGAGAGAAGAGATCTTAGCTGTGAAGCTCCCATTCAATGGAAATTTCTGGTTGTGAGTCCTGTTGTGGATATGAAGCTGTAATAAACACAGAAAAACATGACATTTGTTTATAGTGCGTGTACCATAGCAGCAACTATGCATCACCTACACTGCTGAGCTTAGTTCTTAAGGGTTTTTTCATTTTCCTTCTCTTTTGTCAGCCTTCTCATTTTGCTTTATCCCGACACTTATTTCCACTGGAAGAAAATCCATCTTCTCAGATACTCTCAGTGCACTATCACTATTACCAGAGCAGTGAAAAACATAGCTTTTATATCAAGGATTTTTAAAATTTATCCTCAGCCTCAAGTCTTCCAGGGTAGTCCCCCATCATTTGGATCATCGCTTGCACTACAGATAATTTTTGTCTTTCATTTTTCACTTTAACACTTTGAAGTGAAAAACAGACTACAAATAAATAATGGCAAAATTTCCACTGACCTCAGTCAGGGTTACAATGATCAATGAATCAGAAAGACCTGATAAAAATGGAAGAAGAAAAACAACTGGACCTGTGTTGAGCAGGAGGATGGACTAAATGGACTGTGCTGGTCCCTTCTAACCCTTCACACCACTCAGTGAAATTATTCTCTGATCAGAAGCTGCAAGTACTTCTTGGAAACACAACCTTTATTCACCTGAGTTGTGTTTTAAAGTTCCTGATGTGGAGCTGTTCTGAAGGCCATTAGCTATATGTACAATCTGTCAATTAAGCAAAGTAGAGTTAGTCTGTGAAGCCGAACTTACACATCACTAATATTGTGAACCCTGCTTCTCACACAAAGAATTTACCTTAGGGATTACTAACATTGTGCTTTGCCATTGGTTCTCATCATCTAGTCAGATTAGATACAGATGTAGTCACGCACACTTGACTACTAGCTATCCCAAGTTTAGCTCTTCCTGAAAATAATAAGAATTATCTGAGGCTGAACAATAACAAGCAATGTCAATATAAGGTTCAGGAATAACCAAACTGAACATGCCAAAATGTGCTGTAAAGCTTATTCTTCACATCACAGGTAGACATCATCTCACAGTAAAGCCTCAGAGACTAGCTTGTGTAGAAAACTGTCACTCTCTTTTTTTGCAGTTTTTTAATGTCTGAACCATATTAAATCTGTTTTCTGAAGGCAACGAGTTTCTGATCATAATTCATGCATAGTCATGATGGAAAATTACACTGTGAATTGTCTGTATTTCATCCCTTTATTACAAAGAGATGTTGCTAATGTTGCTATTTTCAAATGATTCCTTGACTGAAAGTTAATAAAAGATTATTGCCAACAACTGAAAGTTTAACACAAAACACTGACTGGAAACATCCACTGAGGCTATGCTGTCACTCATAATATCCTCACAATGAACTGACAGATTTTAAGACATTGCCAGAATTCCAGCAGGTGTTTTCGTATCCTCAGGAAGCTGCTTTATAATTTCACATAAGTTTTCAGCCCCAGAAAGATGAAATGGTACTTATAATGTGATACGTAACACCCTTTCATGCTATGTTTTGCTCCTCTTTCTCTCACTCGGCAATTGAAAGGACAAGAGCTCATATGAATGAGCTTCTCTGCTAACAATGAAAAATGTTTAACCAAAAATGAAACAGTATCCTTAATTCAGTATCATATGCTTAGGTCCTGTAGTAAACTTTTTGACCATTGAGAACTACAAACAACACCTGAGCAATGTCTAAACCTGGTGCCTGCACAAAAGATAGTTTCCTGCCTTCCCTTGATTCATCCAAGCTACATCACAGTAGTGTGGTCCCAATGTATGTTATTCAGTTACAGCGAAATACTTTTTTCTAAATATTGTCTTATTTGCCTTGTTTGGAATTGTTGATGACACACATGTGAAAAGACAGTTTCTATTTCATTCCTTTTTGAACAGTAATAGAGCTAAATGTCAAACTATCAGAGGTCCCCATAATGAGCCTATTAAATATAACACAGATTTCATTTTACAATTACTAAAACTGTGAGCAGAATTTCAGTACAAACCAAATTCAGCTTTACTGCCAGGCACTAAAAAATAAAAAAATAAAAGACCCCCAAACTCTAAATCCCCTAAAAAGCCCTTTAGTTTATTGGGTTTTAATTTCTAAAAGTAATAGCCCTAGCTAGATAATTGCATGAAAAATAGCACTGAACTATCATTAACACTCATGAACAGTATTTCACACTTTCAATCTCCCTTAGCAAGTCATTCACTCCCACACAATACTCTTTGTATTAAATGACTTATTCATATGAAAACTAGATTAAAAATAATAGTGAGTTACACTGTACAATCTAATTATTTACTTTCTAAATCAGGTTAATACATATTAAGGCAAAGTTATACTTGTATATATATGTCATATTTGAGTTTATGTATTTGTATACATTTATATAAAAATTATGTTTTGGAAAAGTTCTTATTCAATTGATGATTATATTTTAATTTTATCCTAGCAGTGGACATCTGGAAGAAAGATACGCTGTAGGGCTTTTTCTTTATTCCTGATTTCTGCTACAGGAACCAACAAGCTTAGAGAGCTAAATGTGTCCCATAACTGAGGAGGAGAGAGTGTTTATTACTACTGTGTAATAGAGAGTAATAGAGTAAACAGAGTAATTGAGTAGATCAAGTACTGCACAAGCACAGAACAGTCTCTGTGTCAAACAGACTACAGTCTGGATAGGCCTCTGAATTGTTCAATATATGTGATCATTTCTGGCAAGTTACAATACTGAAAGGAACTAGCTGTTGGCTATCTACTGGAAGAGATTGTCTGCTGTTGATTTAGTTCATTCCCAAACAGATGTCTTTTTTTTTTTTTTTAATTAAAAATTTCTTGATTTATTCTCTTTTTATGTATGTAGTAGACAATATCTGTAAAGTATTCACTCTGTCTTCAAGCTACTACATTCAGGACCTGTATTTTTACCTCTTCTCTGAAGTGCTTTTGGATTTAGTTATAATGATGTTATTCCTTCAAATCCAGCTATGGCTTTAGCTTTAAAAAAGATTGAAGAAAGATAAACTTAAAGCTGAGAGAAATCATACTGCCAGGGGTCTAGACTGTAACCAAATCATTTATTCTCAACTAATTGACTACTTTATGGTCATAATTAATGGCATGAGTAAGGTAAAGGAACAGTAAAAAAAAAAATAATATCTATCTGTACAATGAAATGGATATCCTAAAGTCAATTTAGCCATATGCTACATATGCAAAGAAGTATGCTTTGCTTAAATATATATTTTATAAGTAAAAGCTCCATGGAGTGTTGAAGTTTTGGAGATGTTGCTGTTTATGGGGAACTGATGATTGAAGAGCCCTGTCTTAGAAATCTTGAACGACACATGAAAGATGCTAGTGATCTTCTGTGGTAATAAGACTCAAAACAATAAATTGTTGAAATTCCACTCCCAGAAGCTTGATTCATGACAGGACGGATTGAACACAGAGGACAGAGATAGCAATACATAGTTCTGTCATTGGAAAGCTTTAGATGTCAAATAGAGGCACAATTCCCCACAGATGCCTGTTCATACTTACAGCCAAATCACAATTTATGTTTTTCAGATGTTTTCTATTTATACTAGCACAGGGGAGCATGGATCTGCTTGCCATACTTGTCTTACTTTCCTTGCAAAAAGAAGCTCCTGTGATAGGAGCATCATAACATTTTCCCTCACGCCTGAGCAATTGCTCAGCATACTTTGTGCAAAACTGCATCTCACAAGGCAGCCTCCACACTGTTTTCTCTAAAGAGAAGTTCTGTACCAGAGCACAATTGCTAGATGTAGCTACAACAATGAAATATACCCCTAGTAGTTTCCAAGAAAAAAGTATAGATCAGGAGTAACTAAATATGTTTATTAGGTATCATGAGACTGTTAGTAATTATATATAGCACTGCAGGTATCAAACAGATGCAACATTTAGTAAATAGCAGAGTGAGACAATACATTAAAATAGAGTACATGTTATCTTAAGATAAACATGCTCCTCTTTCAAAGAGCTGCACAGAATTTTAATTAGGCAGCTGCTACTACAGTGGAATCATGTGGTAAGAAGCCATTTGACAGTCTCTGGCAAGAGGCAGGAGCATTATTAAGTCATTTTTCTTACCATGATCACTGTCTTTTACTGCATCTATTGGGAGCCAAGTGAGGAAATTTTTGACTAATAGAGAAAAAAACTCAATGAATCTATGAGTCAGAGGGGTTATAAAATTATTACTGGAAAAGTGTTGGGTCTGAAAAGTAGATTATGGGAACTGCCTTAAGTGGGAGTCTTCATACTGGGATTACCACATTTTTTTGAGTTTTGGCATCTCTTTCTTCTTTGTGCTGCAAGCAACAGGAAGCATTTCTATTTTGCTCAAATTCTTTCCTCCCTTTTCCATAGAGTGCTGACATCGGGTTTGTTGGTACTGAGGGCAGCTTGAGCCTGAGAAGGGCCAGCTTTGAGCCTGCTCTTCCAAGCAGTCCTTGGTCTCCATCTAACCTCTATGTGTCCCTCCATGCCACTACCTGATTGCTGCTGTAGCCTCTGCCCAGCAGTCAGCAAGAACACCTTCCTGTCCTCACCAACACGTTGGAAGGGTCTCTGCTCAGTATGGCAAGAGTAAGGTGTTTCCAAGAGCAGAAAGTTGTTTTCCTTCCCCAGTTCAAGCTCCTTTGCTGACTGCAATGACACACAGTAGTAGTGTCCCTTTATGACTTTTATGCTGGGAGCCAAGTGGCTGCTTTGCAAAGTGGTGGGCTTTGCAAGGTCTCTCCATAGAAGCATGGTGTATCCCCATAGCTGAAATGAGGAGGCCAGCTGAATTTACGAGTGAAACAAGTGTACGGGAAATAATTATCATATGGACTATGACAGAACTTCATGTATTATTAATGCCACTTTTGTATCTTAAAGTTAATCCTTGTATTTTAAGAGATATTAAGAAACTAGAATCCTGTCAAGGGAAAAAGTAACCATGGGGACTTCAGGTATGTAACTCTGCTTGGACTACTAACTGACAGTATTTTTAGATCTCTCTTTCTCTGCTCACCTCTCAACTGGGAATAGAAGTTGGTAAATAAATTTTCTCTTTACTACACGAAGGTCTTGTGGCAGGGTTGCAGTATCTTCTTTTGTTAAGGTCAGCATACAACTTTTACTGTAGTATGCTGCTTGTATACATACAACCTACAACTGTGCCTACTGTTTTATTTCAAGCCCTACTTAAAAAAAGATTACTTTCAAAAGTAGCTAACATTACTGGATTATAAAAATCATGGAGTCTTTTATTTTGGCCTCTATAGAAAATGTTTTAATTGAAAAACATTTCTGTTATCAATGTGTGAAGATTTAAAAAATAAGCAGCGTAAAAGCTTTAAAAGACAGTCTTTTACTTAATCAGTAAAGGATTTGAAATACACTTTTATCATTACCATTGATAAAGAAAGATTTAATTAAACCTCTGCAACTGTTGGGAAGGCAGATTTTCACTTTATTTCCTGTGAAATATGCTTCAGAAGAATTGGGATAAGTAAGATTGTTCATGATTACTATAGTAGTCTCAGGACCACAATATACTATCAGGTATTTTAACTCCTAACTAAGAATAACAATAATAATATAATAAGATTTCTAGCTGAGCTTGTGTTTAACTCCCATTGAATTTCAATAGGATCTGGGTGCCAAATTCTTTACCTTCTTTTCCTTGTCTCCACAGCTTTAAAGTTATGATAATTTTTAGTATTTGTACTCTCCTTTCATATTTTTCTAGTCTGGTATTAAGGAATGGTTTGAATGGTTATAGGTACTCATAAATGTAGGTAAGTCCTTGTGAGATTTGCCAAGCTTCAGTTAATAATCAGTATTCTACTACTATGTGCAACACAGAAACAAGGTAGATCTTTATTTTTAGGTTGTAAGACTTACAGTGTTAAAATTTGAACACTAGCAATCCATAGGTGAAAAATATCTTTACTAATGGATTAACATTAGCTGGGGGTAACTTGGGTCAGTCGTATCTTTACACAGGGTAAAACACCAGATGGATATTATTGCTGATTGCGTAGTGCCACGAGATTTACTTCAGGAGAAACAAACTACCGTCAGTCTCAGTTAAGCTAAACTACATACATTTCAACATACTTGAAATAATATAACAATTTTCCTGTGTCCTGGAGTACCAATAATTCAATGTCCATTTATTATGTTCTGAGAAATGCATTAAACTCTCCCAAAAAAAGTCAGCCAAGGGACAAAGTATTTTTATTTCTATTTTTATCAAAATTTACAGTCCCCTCATGCTTGAAAAGTAAAATACAATACGCAATGTCCACTCACAAACTTCCTCAAAATAAACATTGGGAATACCTTGGATCACTTTCAGGTACTCAGGCTCTTAGGCTCTTACAAATAAGAAAAAAAAAGATTTTTTTTCTTTACTCTGAACTTCTTCAGAATTCCTGGTTTGTTATGTTCATTAATATTAGAAATTTTGAAGATTTTTATCTCCAGCTATTTCATCTCAGCATCTCTGTTCATTTTGAAATGATATAGAAATGCTCCAGGTGCAGAGTAACAGAAGTTTATTACCAGTGTAATATAAGCAACATAATATAAACATCCATTTAAGCTATTTTTAGATAATACATTTGGCCTTTCCTTTCCAGATACAAAAAATTCTGCATAAAACATTAAGTTCTTTTAAATTATGACTGTTCTTCTCTGCATAGTTCTAAATATGATGAAGAACAGACTTCCAAGGAGACTGAAATACCTCAGTTTAATTGAAGCTCAAGAAAGCCATTTGTGTTAAGTTCCTTTTCCCATTATTTGCTCTTTACACTCACTCGTATTTTATTTAAGATTAGATGTTAATGTTTTTGGCAATGTAGTTTACAAAGTCCAGGAAATGGAAAGTGGTGAACATAAAGGAGCTACAGCTGTGGAACAAGTTTCCTGTAGAGACTAAAACATGGAAGTATGTGCTGCAAAATCCTGCTCTCTATGGAAAAACCTCATGGGTTCATTACTTCTAAAGCTTTTGGTCATCCATCTGCAGTACCAGTGGCCTGGTCTCTATGGCCTGGTCAAACTCTGACTCAATTAATCCAATGGCTCTCCTCCCTGCCACAGGCACTTTCCTCATTTGTTACAGATATTCATATGTAAAAGAGTGTAAAAAAAAGAGAGATAAAATCATGTCCTTAACTCTGAGTCAAGAGTAACATAATGCAGAAACAGAATCTTTCTAGCTATTGTGATAAGCTGCACCAGTAAACACTGCTCTTGCATAGTGTGCTCTGGGTCTGTTCTGGACCTAACAGCAGACATAGGTTGACATGTCAGAGAACCTGCCACAATAAGATTTGCACAAAAGAGAGACTGGTCTGGCACTCATCTCTGTACATGTCTTCAGATCCAGCTTATGAATAAGATCCAAAAAGTGTCAATGAATGCATCTTTTACCCTCCCGACTGAAAGAGAAAGGTGTAAAACTTCCAAGAAATGCTGTTTACCATGTCTGGATACATGCTGTGAAGGAAAGATATACAGCAGAGATAATATACCTGAGTCTTCATTTTCTTGCAGTGTGAGCCAAAAGAATACCAAGCTTGTTGTGTTTTGAGTAAGGAACTCTCTAAAAATGAAGATTCCTTATCTGGATATGAACACTGATGAAAGTGTTCATATCCAGTGAGAATTAAAATGATAGATATTATCAGTTATATTTTTATTGCAGTTTTGGAAAGTAAAGTAAGAATTAAAATGAGACAAATATAACAACAAGCAAACCTTTCAAAGTAGAAGATTCCTTTCTTGTAAAGCACAAGAAAAAAAAGAAGACAGTTTCAGAGTAATACCATGAATATATAGGCATGCACTTAATTTTTAGACATCTATAGTACACTGCAGTAAAAGCAGTACACTGCCTGAAAGGAGAAAAAAAGCCAGAGTACCTGAATAGGGAATGAATAGCCAAAATGTCATTAAATATTGGAGGGCGACTATTAAATGTCGGAGGGCTACGAGGATGATTAAGGGACTGGAACACCTGCGTTATGAGGAAAGGTTGAGAAACCTGGGGCTTTTTAGTCTGCAGAAGAGAAGACTGAGAGGGGATCTAATTAATGTGTATAAATATATCAGGGCTCGGTGTCAAGAAGAAAGGGGCAACCTCTATGAAGTATAAAGACATGAAGCATTTAGTAAATATTTTGGGTTTGTACTTGGAAAGAAGCAAGGAGATACTATAATATATATGAATGTTGAAGTAATTTTAATTATATCAATAATTAAGGAAGGCTTTAATCACCTGTGTGGCTGGTGGAGAAATAATATACACTGAGGAAGCCCAGATAGTTTACCCAGAGTAGCAAAAAGCATTGGCTGAGGAGACAGCTAGTTTGCTGATGCTTATTTTTAGTAAAGTCTGGAATATTGGACAAGTTCCTGGCCAGAACTAGCAGCTTATTCAGCAGTTGTAATCCAGGCTAACCCATGAATTGCTTCCATCTGGGCCAGTGCTTTTTCTCAGGAAAGGAAGGATATGCCAGGCTGCCAAGCACCCATTAGGTTCCTAAACATCGAACCCATTTCCAAGCAGCCAGAATGCCCCAGACAACTATATGTCAAACTGTGGCAGCAACACAATGTGCTGCTGCTGTCCAAAGGGTGCGTGTTCTGGGCAGTGATGATTTCTGCTATAGGACTGAGAAAACCCAGATCCAGCTCTTGCAGCAGCTGAAGCTGGAACAGTCACTATTTGTTAGCCCTATTCATACATCGGGCAGTCAGTCTGTAGGCCTGTTGGTCTGGCCATTAAGCCTGTAAAAAGCAGAACGAATTAAAATTATCATAAAGAATTAAAGAGAAAGCATATAATGAATATCAGCCAGCCCAGTTTTATGGAAACAAGATCTTGTCAAACAAACGTGATATTCTTCGAGAAGATTTCAATTAGAGTGGATAAAGACATAATAGAAGCACAATATAGGCTGAACCAAGACATTCATCTGAATGCTGTGTAACAGCCTGATTAAAAAATAAGGAGTAGATACAGCATCCATGAAGCACAAATTTAATGGATTAAAATGTATACAATTAACTGATGACAAAATGCAATTCTCAAGGGGGAGTCATAATAATATAGATGTATTTCTAGCATTTACAGAGCCTGATAATAGAAAGCTCTCAGTACCTCAGTAATGAGAAGCACATAATGGCAATCCAGTAACATTTGCAGATGATAGAGCTGACAAAGTGGTAAACACTGACAAGGAGAGAATAATCAAAGAGACTGCTCTGAATTGCTTGGCAAATGAAACTTGCTTGAGCACAACGTTTCAGTATAGCAAATGCAAAGTAATATATCTATGATAGGAACAGTATTTTAAGTGTAGAAAGCATACTGTTATCATGTAGCATTACTTCTGCAAAATCAGAGCTTTAATAAGATGACAACAGGGTAGTACCTCTACTCCTGGTTTCCATTACTTTAGAAGGGTGGTAGGAATGAGACAATGCTGAGAACAGCGTAGAAAAATTAATGAAGGATTGGAGAAAGTACCTATGTCTTTAAAATTAAAACAGATGACAAAGGTATTTGTTTGCAAGGTATATGTTTCTTTCCGGGGAGAAACTACCAGTCACTAAGCAGCTCTTTAATCTAGTGAAGGCATAATAAAACCACTGATTGAAAAAACAAATTCGAACTAAAAAATTAAGCATAATTTCCTGTGACAGTGATTAAACCATAAAAATCAATTACCAAGGGTAATACTGCTGCTTCTGTCTCTTGTTATCCTTAGACAAGACTGCCTGCCCTTTAAGAAGAAAAGTTCTAGCTAAATATAGTGGGATCAACTCAGCACAGGGAACTTTTTGAACAAGTCAGCTTCATCCAAAAAAAACAGCAGTTCAGATCATCTGTTGCTCCTTCTGCAGTAAATCATGAGCATCTTAAGATCTTAATTAAGGCATTTCTGTACAACTTTGTTTCTTCTTGCCTTTCAGTGTGGAATTTTACTCTTCCTTTGTGGTAGATCTCTACCTAGCTTCTGTCTAGTATGCAAGGCATATAGTGCAGCCTTCCCTTCAATACTGTTTAGTTTAGTTTTTAATGTCTGGTCTGGTGCTGAAGCTTCCATCCACTGCTCTGTTTAGTTTGAAAGGAGAATTGGTCCTTGAAAATGCCTGCACTGAAGCAATTGTCCCTCTCAGGACAATGTGGTTATGTTTTGTTACTGTGTATTAAAAGCTAGTGAGCACTTGATACAACCTACAAATGCAGTTTTGCTTTTCTTACCAGTTGTCCTCTTTAGCCTGACAATTATGCCAGCAACCCATAGGCATGAGCTCCAGCACTAGTTGCTCATTTTACTCAGTTCTTGTGTTTTTAATATTACCGTTATCCTGCCACTGTTTATTCTGCATGCTGCTTGGAAGTCTGGGAGATTTCTCCTTTGAAAGTGTGCAAGCAGGTCATGATGTGGAACTGCTCCCTCCTAAAGCTAAAAGGTGAAGGAGGTGCTAGAGACCATTCCCACACTAAATTTTACCACCACCCTGCAGGGTTGGTTTTTTGCCTTAAATAGACTTCTTGTCTTCTTGCACATAGCTGCAGTGCATCATTTCTCATAATCATCAAAAGATCTGCAAAGAGCAAATAGCCTTTCAAGTTCTTCAGGTAGCACCCAAACTAGGGTGTTTATTTTATCTTTTGAAATGTTCCCAGTTGAGATGTCTGGGGACCCAGACTTCCCTACATTCCACAAAGCATTTCCACATGGTTATAGCAGCTGTGAAACGTCCACCCCACAGTGACAGCAATGTGCATGCTGAGGGTGTGCTGACATAACACAACCAACCCAGTGCAATTAGAAGAGGAGCACAGAAGACATGGCAGCACAAGCATAAATCTAGAAAACCATAAAGCTGTGTTGCTGTTTTGCTGTGCCTTAAAAACTTGAAATGTTGAAGAGGAGAAGCTCATACATTTCAGCACAGTGCCATGGCTGAATGACTTACAGTTTAGGGCTGATGGAACAGTGAAACTGGTGTCTGGGTATCTCCCTGTATTGAGCAGTATACTGCCTTCAGTAATCCTGGCAACTCCATGATAAGTACACACTATTAATATTTCAGTGTACACATTTTGTAAAACTGCATGTGTCAATTGCACATTCCACTGGAATTTTGTGAACCATATTTCATCTCACCACCTTGCTGCAAAACTGCCATTAAATGGGTATAGTATAAAACTATAGCAGAGAACTATGGTTGTTGTACTGTATGTATATTTAAACAGGCTTTTTTTTTTTTTTAATTGCTGAATATCTTTATTTACATTTAAGTTTCTTGCCTATCCTGTGAACCAAGATGAAGGGGGAATGTGACATAGAAAATAGGGAAATATGGACTGCTTTTTGGATACTCAAAGGACAAAAAAATTAGTATAATACAAAATGGCCTTTTAGAATTTTATTAACATGCTCAAATGGCATTGTTAACAGTCATTTTGCAAAAAAGTTGCCATGGTTGCTTTGGTAGGGAATAAAACCTTTTGATTATAGAGAGAAATTGCCAGAGATATTAAATTTTTATTTTTTGATAAAGCAGTTCTGCTCAAAAGTTTTGCAAGCGTAACCTAGAAGTGTAACTCAGTCTTTACAGTTTGCCATGACAGTTGTGGCAGAATTAAAAACAAGTTAGTGGAAGCTGTCAGACATAAGTGCCATGTGTGCCAGAAAAGCCAGGAGGCTTGGAATAGACCCAATTTTCTGTAGGAGCTATTTGAACCAAAATGTGGTCTTTTAATGCATTTTGCCAATCTAGGTAGGTTTACAAATTAAGTAAAAATGTGTTTTTAACTGTTTTCAGAGGTCTTTGTTTGGGTTTTTTTGTTTGTTTTCGGTTTTGGTTTTCTACAAATACTACTACACTGAAAGCCGCTAAGGACTGCAATCCAAGAATCACTTGGATCTATGAGGATTTTAGACTCAAACCAAGGAATACATCAAAATTGTGCTTTTGGTTCAGGAGATGGAACTGTTAGGGCTCCTTAAAACAGTAAGCATGGTTAATGGGCAGGTCAGTGCAGTAATCTGCATGGTATGTCAGAGATAAGACATATGAGATTATGGATTTGCCAAACTGCAAGAGTGGAAGGATAGAAAGAGTGAACAGAGGGGCAAGTGAATGAAATGGAGACAGAAAGTCTGGAACAGCAGCTGAAGGTCAAAATAGCTTTAGAGGGAAAGAGGCTGTCTAGAGCTGTCAGGTCAATAGTGGATCTCCTTCCTCAAGTGTCCTGTTTTTCGTGCTGGTTACATGTCTGTAGGTCAGGATTAAAATGTTCACACTATGCTCATGAAGAGGTAAGTGCCAGATAGCCGGTTTGTGGCAAGACAAGCTCACTTATATCCACAGGAAAAAATCTGTACTGAAGTTTGTGCCAGACCATTGCTTATGTGTAAATGTGTGAATGACTGGAGAGTCTAGACTTAAGACCAAGATCAAATATGTGCTAAGTGATGAATCTGAAGTTTCCTGGGCACATAACTGAAAAATCTCATGGGTTTCCAATTATTAATGTTACTGACTGTGGACTTGGTGTGCATTTGTGGGAAACAACAACAAAAATAGAACAAATCCCAGACAGTCCTTATTGCAAGCAGCTATGGCAATAACCCCTTTGTTGGATGGACTGAGTTCCATCTTCATACATTTAAAGGTTTTACTCATCTATACCAAATGAAGGTCAACTTCTTTGGCAATTAGAAACCTTCTGCTGTTTTACAACATAAACTCTTTGTTTAATACATACAAATAATCTGTTTGTCTTCAGTGACAGTAGATTGGTAGTTTTGCAAGTCCAACAATAACGAGTTACCATATCTTCCAGCAGTATATCAGGCTACTCTAATTTAGTGTCTTGTTTTATAAAATAAGTTCAGAAGCTGTATTTTATTGATCATTATTCCTTTTTTAATCCCCATGGAAAAAAATCATGTAACTAGCTATTATCCAGTTTTCTACTGCTCTTCTGAGGATTTGCACTTTTTCCAGTTTTCCTTGTCTTTGTTACTCTTTTAAGCACTACTATTTCTTATATACCTGATTTTTCTCTTCTCAGGTATTAACTTAACTTCCCAACATCTTGCTTTAGTAGAATTCCTCTATAAACATGTCAGATCTAAAAGGTCTTTATTGCAGCACACACACAGTGTTCATCTGCCTCAGGTAGTTCCTTCTGTGAACATACTCCAGTTATAAACAACAAAACCTCCTTCATATTCCTGATACTTAAACCATCTGACCATTCTTTAGCACTTTCATTGTCTGTTTTTAGGAACAAGAGAATATCACTGAAGTACTTCTGAATGTCTGTCTGAGAATATTCAGCCTGTATCCAATTAAATAGGAAACTTGAAACAATGTTTTTCTAAGAAAGAAAGGAAAAAAAATGTGGTAGTAAGATAAAAAAGAAAATGCTAGTTAGCCCCCTGCCACCTCCCCTGCTGAAAAAAGTCAGTGAGGCAGGCAGAGACCGGAATCCAAGGGTACCATATGGAAAGTATGAATATGGGGGTACGAAGGCTCTGCAGAGGGATCTGGATAGGCTGGATCGATGAGCTCAGGTCAGTTGTGTGAGGTTTGACAAGGTCAAGTCCAGGTCCTGCACTTCAGTCACAACAACCCCAGGCAACGCTACAGGCTTGGGGAAAATTGACTGGAATGTTGCTTGGCGGAAGGAGATCTGGGGGTGCTGGTGGACAGCTGGCTGAACAGGACC
>VZZY01021429.1:18640-28928 GCA_013400335.1 Eurystomus gularis | reverse complement strand
TATATATATATATATAAAAAAAAGGACATCCCCCCCTCTGGGCGGGGCTATTTTGGGGGGGTTTATATTTACGGGGAGACTTGCCACCCCCCCCCAACCATGGGGAGCCCCGACCCCCATTAAACACCCCCCCCAACGAGTCCAGCTGCTCGAGGTGTCTTTGAAAAGGAACAAAAAGACCCCAAAAGGGAAAAGAATCACCCCAAAAAATGGGGGGGGAGTTGGCTGGATGGAAGCACCCCCTTTTTTTGTGGGGAGGGTCACACTAAGGAGCCCGCTCGGCTTTGCGCTGGCACCATGACAGGGACGGCACCGGCTCGTGCTAAACTGGAGGGGGGGACCGAGGCTGGGGGGGGGGCTGCGGGGTGCGGGTGGTATTGGGGGGTGCCGTTAACAGCGGGGGGGATGGTGTTCTTGGGGGGCCGCCCCGCAGGCCGAGAGGGGGGTCCCCGGTAGCTGCCGGTGGTGGTGAGGATGGAGGCGGTGTCCGAGGGGGGCTTGGCTCCATAGGGTCTCTCCCGGGTGCCGCCGATGGATGACAAGGTGCTAGTTTTGGAGATGGTGTCTGAAGCTGGGCTCCTGGCCCATGACGGTGTTTTGGGGGCCACAGCATCTTCCCTGCAGAGAGGAGGCGGGGGAGGGGGCAGTGTCAGAGAGATTGGCACCCGGAACCCCGGGAATCCCCTTCCTGGGATTCTTGCCCCCAAAGTAATGGGGCTCCTGGGCCCCAAAATGCAGGGGCAAGAGGGGAAGGAGGGGAAACAGAGGTGGAAAGTGCCCTTGTTGACTCTGAAACCTAATGATGGCTGGGCAGAGATGGAAACCTCTTATCTGCTCCCGTTAACTCTGAAACCTAATGACGATGGGCCAGGGATGGTGAATGCCTCCCCCTATTGGCTCTGAAACTTAGCAATGACTGGCCAGAGATGGAAACCTCCTCCCCGTGTTAACTCCGAAACCTAATGATTGGTGAGAGATGGAAAACTCCTTCCTTGCTCTGTTAACCCTGAAACCTAGCAATGACCAGCCAGAGATGGAAACCTCCTCCCCTCCTATTAACTCTGAAACCTAATGATGACTTGATGGGGCTCTGAGCAACCTGACCTAGTTGGAGATGTCCCTGCTTATTGTAGTGAAGTTGGACTGGATGGCCTTTAGAGGTCCCTTCCAGCCCAATATATTCTATGATTCTATGACTGGCCAAGGATGGTAAACTCCTCCCCTCCCATTAACTCTGAAACCTAATGATGACTGGGCAGACACAGAAACCTCCTCACCTCCCCCTCCCTCACCCCATTAACTCTGAAACTGTCCAGAGATGGAAATCTCCTCCCCTCCTGTTAACCCTGAAACCTAGCAATGACAACTTAAACCTCCTCCACAGAAGGGGGTGGCCTCACTTGATCTCATTGGCTGCCTCCTCCTGCCCGTCACGTTTCTTCCTCCGGTAGCCGATGACCCGCCGGGCAAAGAAGACGACGGTGGCCAGAGCGCCCAGGGAGCCCAGCACGGCACCGGCGATCACCGCTTTGGTGCCAGCTGCCGGAGAGAGACCCTTATTCCCACACGGACCTCGCGCGCGCCCCCCACCCCCGCCAAGCCCTGTGGACATGTACTCACTTGAGTGCACCTCCAGCATGATGCTGCACTCGGCCGAGCCCGCCTGGTTTTCGGCCACACAAACATAGAGCCCCGACATGTCCAGGGAGAGGTTGGTCAGCTTGAGGGTGCCCTTGGCCTGGTCTGCGGAGAGAAATCCGGGTGCTGCCCCACGGCCACCCCCCGACCCCCCCACGTCGGGCAGAGTTACGGGGATATTCCAGGGAACAGGCAGATTTATGGGGATATGGGGCAGGGAACGGGCAGAGTTAAGGGGAAGAAGCCAAAAGCATCTCCCGGGATTTTCCAGCCCCCCCCCCACAGGTCCCACCTTACCCTGGGCGGGGGGAAAGAAGAACTGCTTGGTGGGGGGCGGGCGCTGCCACTGGTAGGCGGGCGATGGCTTCCCCTTCTCCGAGGTGCAGCTCAAGGTGACGTTGGCCCCCACGATGGGGTCACCATGCAGGCGGCAGGTGGGAGTGGCCGGTGGCACTGCAGGCACCCACGTTAGTCCCAGGGGACGTCATGGCGGCATTGAAGGGAGACGGGGGGACTGGGAGGAGCCCTTACCCAGGACGGTGAGGTTGATGATGCCAACGTTCTTGCCCGTGCTGGTGACGTCGTCCACCACGTTGACGGTGCACATGTACTGGCCCGAGTCACGTTCCCGAGTGGCATTGATGAAGATTGAGATGTTGTGGGTGGGGACAGGGTACAGGAACCCCACGCGGGGCTTCAGCTCTGTCTCTTCCACCTTCACCGTCCCATCCAGGTAGGTCAGGATCTGCACGGGGGAAAGCACCTGTTTAGTGGCCTCTGCATGGTGGTGCAGGAGAGGAAACCCCCAAATCCCACATTTAGTGGAGTAGTGGTCACTCTGTACGCTTTCTCCACCCTTGCTTGCCCCGAGCATCCATGGCATGGGAACTGTGGGCATCTCCCCATTGTTGGGGCCACAAGCATCCCCCCTTCATGGACATGTCCATATCATGGGCATCACAAGTGCTCCCCGCCATGAGCCCCATCATGAGCATTCCCCCATTGTGGGCACCTCCCCATTATGGGCACCATGAGCATCTCCTCCCTCATGGCCATCTCCCCATGGTAGTCACCTCCACATGGTGAGCACCATGAGGTTTATCCCATCATGGGCACCTCCCCACTGTGGGCATCACAAGCACCTCCCTATTGCAAGTACAATGGACGTGTCCCCATCATGGGCATCTCCTCACCATGGACACCAAAAGTACCCCCTGTCATGGGCACCAAGAGCAACTGCCCCATCATGAGCATCTCCCCATCATGGGCATTTTCCCAGTGTGGGCATCTCCTCATCACAGGGATCATGGGCACTTCCCTATTGCAGAGCATCTACCTATCTTCATGGGCTTCCTCCATTGTGAGCACCTCTGCATCATTGGCACAACAATCGTCACCCCACTGTGGACATCTCCCCATCGTGGACACCATGAGTATCCTCCTACCAAGGACATGTCCCCATCTTGGGTATTCCTTCATCACGGGCACCACAAGCATTGCCCCATTGCAAGCACCACAGGCATGACCTCATCATGGCCATCTACACGTCACCATCACCATGAGCATCCCCTCATCAAGGGCCCCTTCACATTGTAGGCACCATGAGCTTGCCTTCATCATGGGCACTTCCCCATCATGTGCACTACGGGCACCTCTCCACGGTGGGCATCTCCCCATCATGGGCACCAAGAGCATCCTCCCCATCATGGGCACCTCCCTATCATGGGCACCATGAGCACCTCCCCATTGCAGGCACCATGAATATGTCTCCATCATGGGCACCTCCCATCATGGGGAGCATCTCCCCATTGTGGGCATCTCCCCATACAGGGCACCATGAGCTTTCCCCCATCATGAGCACCATGAGTAACCTGGGCACCATGGACACCACCCCATGGCAGGTATGTCCTCATGACAGGCACCATGAACTCCACCTCATCATGGGTACCACCTCACTAAGGGTACCATGAGCATCCCTCCACCATGGACACCACTCCCTGGTGGGCACCCATGAGCTTCCCGCCACCATGGCTACCTCCTGACTTGTCCCCCTCCCTCTCCCACCACGCCCTCTCCCCACTGCTCGCCTGGAAGGGGTCAGCATCTTCCTTATCCAGCAGCCAGGTGATGTAGGGCTTCTTCTGGGAGTGGCTGGTATACCAGGCAGACAGCACCACTTGCTGCCCTTCCACGGAGAAGACCGAGCCCGTCCCCACGTGCACCTCCAGCACGGCCGAGGAGACACCTGGAGAGGGAAGAAAACGGGATGTGACTCAATCCCAGCTGCCTTTTTTTCCAGAAAATTGTTGGAAAACCTTCTTCATTCCCAAGGGAAACCCAACAATCCCAGGTTATCACCAGGAAGTTGGGCCAGGAGGACATTTCTCCTTCCCCGTCACAGGAAGGGACTTCCAGCAGCTCCAGAGGATGCAGGACAATGCCGTTCCTCCCTTTGCGGCTTCCCCCCGGAAAGTCCCTCCTCCCAGGGCACCACCGCCTCTCCCCCGGGAACTCCAGCGGCTGGACTCCCCCCCGAGCTCAGTTTTAGGAATCCTCAGACACTTTCATGATGCTGCACCAGATCCTCCATCCCATGGGATTTACCGGGGGGGCACCTCACAAGCCTTCCCAGCATCTCCCTCATGATGCTGCCAGTGTTGAACTGGAATTATTCATGGGTGTCTTCTCCTGACCCTCCCATATCCCCTTCCATCTCAAATATTCTGTTCCATCCTGTCCTGCATAGCCCATCCCCACGTCCTCACCCCAATATCTCCCTTTTTTGCTGCTGGCACTAAACTGGGATTATTCATGGGTAGTTTCTCCTGACTCCCCCATCCCATCCCAGCCCAGCCCAGCATCCCCACTTCTGCTGCCAGTAGATAACTGGGATTATTCATGGGTGGCTTCTCCTGACCTTCCTCCCATCCCAAACATCCCATCCCAAACACTCCACCCCTGCGTCCCCATCACCCCAGCATCCCCCTTTTTTGCTGCAGGTGTTAAACCGGGATAATTAATGGGTGGCTTCTCCTGGACCCCCATCCCATCTCATCCCACCCTAATTTATCCCAGCCCATCTAATCCCAAATACTCCATCCCCACGTCCCCATCACCCCAGCATCCCCCTTTTTTGCAGCTGGTGCTAAACTGGGATTATTTATGGGTGGCTTCTCCTGACTCCTCATCCCCTCCCATTCCAAACACCCCATCCCCATATTCCCAGCATCCCAACCCCACCCTGGGAAGAGGCAGCGGGATACAGGCGGGTACCAGGGACCGGAGAAGGATGCTCGGCTCCCGGGGGAAGCTCATTCCCCAGCTTTGCCCATAAGGCTCAGACAGAAAATTAATCGGCTCAGGCGAGGCCGGGTTTATCCCAGGTTTTTTTTTCCCGGGGGAATGCCACCGAGGCCCTGCATCCCAGCAGCTCCATCCCCACATCCCGCCCATCGATCCGTGTCCCCAGCCGCCCCGCTCCTGCCAGCGCCCCAGGGATGCTCTGGGTGGGGAGGATGGACGATGCGACTCCCCCATCCCAAATCCTCGCAGCCACCTGGGATTCGGGGAACAATCCCTGGGGCTGGAGGACTTTAGGGAGCGCTCCGACAGCCTCGCCCTCTGCCCTATGGATTGAAGGGTTGGAATTGGATTTTTCCAGGGCGGGAAGAGGAAAACAAGACACTGGGGGGGGGGGGGGGGGTATTTTTAGCCTCCTCCTCGCATCCGCTCCTCATCCTGGCGCGGTTTCCGGACGGAGCCTTCCAGCTCTGGGCAGGAAATTCTGCTTCTGCCGATAAGTCTTCCCAGGAATGAAACAATAAAATAATCAAATTTCCCTTCTCCGGGGAAAAACCAGGAGAACTGGGGCCCGGCCGGGTGAGGATGCATAAAAATAGCTCAACCGGGCTAAGAACATAAACCCTTAAATCCCGGCGAGGGGGGAACCAACGCGGCCGGGTGACGGGGGCGGCCGCCGATCGGGGAATAATTAATATTATTGGCATTAATAATTATCCTGAGCGATGGTGAGCATAAAGTGTAAGGTGTGGAAAAATAAGGGGAATTCTGTTGGGATTATAAGTCATTATGAAGAGAATTGCTTTAAATTTGGAGAGGATTTAAGGGAATTTAATAGATCTAAGAATTCTATCTTAACTTCTGGAATGAAGGAGCTAATACAGAATATAAATCATCTAATAATTAGAAATAATAATAATAATACCACTGAGAATAGTGGTAAAAGTGGGGATATAATAGTGATCATCGTCGTGATAAGAGTGATACTAATGATAACAGTGAGAGTACTGATAATGATAATAGTCGTGATAGTGATAATCAGAATAATGATAAAAATAATAATCATCATAGGAATTATGATAATAATGATAATTATAGGGATAATGGTAAGAATAATTATAAAAGTAATGATAGTGATAATAATAATAATGATAAAAATAATGATAATTATAGGAACGATGATAATAATAATGATAATTATAGGAATAATGGTAAGAATAATGGTAAGAATAATGTTAATTATAGGAATAACATAATAATATCAGTAATACTAATGATAATAATAAAGGTGGTGATAATAATAATTATAAAATAGTGGTAATGATAGTAAGGATGATAAAAATAATGGTAATTATAGGAATAGTGATGCTAACGATATGGTCAATAATAAAATATAGTTCATTAGATGATGCAAATGACATCATTAAATGATGCCTCAGCTCCCAGCCCTCGCGGCAAGCCCAAAAACTGGGAAAATCCATTTTTTTTTTTCAGCCTGGCTCCTCCATCAACCTCATTTTTGGGGCACAAAAAAGGGGCGGGGCCATAGGGCGCAGTGGGGCTCCCGGGAGATCCAGGCTCCGGAGATGAAAAAGCTGCCCTGGCACCAGCCGGGGTTTCCCGTCATCCCCCGAGGCACGAAAACAACCCCGTGCGACTCAGCGGCTGCAGACTGGCCAGCACCAGCCGCAGCCAGGCTCCCCAGAAGGGTGTTAACTCTGAAACCTAATGACGACCATGTCAATAGCGCTCTGAGGCTCCAGCTTTGCTCCGACATCCTTAAACCGCAGTGACTGGAGACGGCGGCTCCATCATCTCCCCTCCAGCACATTGGGGAGAGGTGGGTGGATCCGGACCCGGATCTGGAGGATGCTCGCTTCCTAAAAAAATCCACTTTTTCCTGCCGAACTCACCCCAGAATTCCTCATCTCGGGCCAACTGGACCCTAAAAATGTGCTGGGAGAGCCGGCGCCCGAGTGATGGGCACGGGCCGGAGCCCTTTGGCATCAGCCCCGGCTTTAGCCACCTTGACGCTTCAAATCCTCTAATGCTTTAACCAGATCGAAAAAATTAAGCTGCTCGCAGCGCTCATACGCGGATCAGCGGCGGTGGCGGGAGCGCTGGAATCCCGGGACCTCCCGGCTGCTATTTGGGCTGAAAACCCTTGATTTTTAGCCAACTGCCTCAAGCTCAGCACCTGCCTGGGTGTTTTCCCTCTGCTCCTGCCCATCTGCCAGGATTTTTTCCCCATGGAGAAAATACCTTTAAAAATATCCTTAATTTTTTCACCTAGGGGAAAAAAAAAACACCTTTAAATTTGTCTTTAAATATCCTTTCCAATTTTTTTCCCCCATGGAAACAAAAAACCTTTACATTTGCCTTTCAAAAATATCCTTGAATTTCTTTCCTATCAAAAAAAAACCCCTTTACATTTACCTTTAAAAATACCTTTTAAAATCCCTTGCAATTTTTTCTGCACAGAATAAAACCACCTCTAAATTTACCTTTTAAAATCTCTTTGAATTTTTTCCCTGGGGGAAAAAAACCCTTTAAATTTACTTTTCAAAATACCTTTTTTTTCTGTCTATGGAAAAAAATCCAACTTTAAATTCACCTTTCAAAATACTTACATTTTTCCCTATGGGAAAAAAACCCCAACTTTTAAATTTACTTTAAAAAATACTTTCCATTTTTTTTTCCTATGGAAAAAATATGTTTCAGTTTAGCTCTTCAAATATTAAATTCCTTTTAATTTACCTTTTTCAAATGTAAAATACCTTCAAATTTACCTCTTCAATTCTAAAATACCTTCAAATTTACCTTTCCAATTTTAAAATACTTAAAAATTCAAATCACATTAAATTTAATACTCTTACATCGACCTTTCAAGCTACCCGCTTTTTTTTTTTTCTCTATGGAAAAAACACCTTTAAATTTACCTCTCAAAACACTCCTCGATTTTTCTCAGGAAGATAAAAACCTTAAAATTCACCTTTTAAAATTTAAAATACCTTTTAAAATTGACTTTAAAAATACTCTTAGATTATTTCCCTCCAGAAAAAAAATAAATTATAATTTCCCTTCTAAAGCACCTTTCATTTTTTTCCCTGCGAAAACAAAAATACCCCTTTAAATTTCCCTTCTAAAATACCACTAAATTTTTTTCCACAGGGGAAAAAATTCCTTTAAATTTCCCTTCAGCTTTATTCCCCGTTTAATTCCCGGCGCAACCTCCGTCCTCATCCCCGCGCCCAGCGTAACCCCGAGCTCGGCTCCAGCCGCTTCCCCTCAAAAAGCCGCTTCCCGGCTTGAGGCGCAGCCGGACCCCCAAGATCCCGCCGGGCGCTGGGCCCGCTGACCCCGCTCGCTGGGATTAAGGCGCCGGAGTCATGTGAAACCCGGACCCAAATTAAATCCCGAGAGATCGAGCTTGAATCCGGCCGGAAAAAACGATCCCTACAAAAAATCCTCGGAAAAAGGTCGAGGAGCATCTTGGTGATCAGATACTTTTTTTTTTTTTTTTAATTTTTTAATAACTGTGAAGGTTTTTTTCCTGCTCCCCTTAAGTCCAACTATTTATAACCGGGCAGATAGGAGATGCCGGGCGGCGGAGCCGCGTCCCTCCGGAAAAGCCACAGTGGCTTTTCTCACGACCCCGGGGGGGTGGGGGCAGAAAGTGCCGGAGCCTCCAGAGAGGCCAAATTTGGGAAAAAGGGAAAAAAAATAATGAAATAAAAAAATCATCATCATCGGACGTGACTTTGCTATAGATAGAAACGCGCTTTAACCCCTGGTGAGGGAGAAGGAGGCAACGGGATGGGAGTGGGAATGGGAGTGGGAATGGGAAGGGGATGGGGAATGGGAATGGGGATGGCATTGGGAATGGGATGGGAATGGGGATGGGCATGAGGTGGGATTGGGAATGAGGATGGGATTGGGGATGGGAAGGGGATGGGAATGGGAATGAGGATGGGACAGGGATGGGAATGGGATTGGGGATGAAGATGGGACTGGGGACAGAGATGAGGTGGGAATGGGGATGAGGATGGGAATGAGGATGGGACTGGGGATGAGGATGGTATTAGGGATGCGATTGGGATTGAGGATGGGATTGAAGGTGGGAATGGGAATGACGATGGGTTTGGGGATGAGGATGGGATTGGGGATGGAATTGAGGATTGGGATGGGAATGAGAATGGGTTTGGTGATGGGAATGGGATGGGGGATGGAACTGGGGATGGGAATGAGGATGGATTGGGACAGGGATGCAAAGCATCCCCCCTGCTTTTGCTTTTTCCCCTCACGATCCCGACTCGACCCCGTAGGGTGGGGACAGGCTGTTTGAAAGAGAAAAGTCCCATTTTGGGGTCAAAAGTATCTTTTTCCTGTATTTTGTGCTCTCGGTCCCTGCGGCCTCACACCCTGGGAATCGGCCCTGACTTTTTTGGGGGGATCCATCCCAAGCCCACACAAATGAACACCACTGGGATGCGGCCAAGGAGCATCCTGGTGCGATACAAGACTGCAGAAACCCCTGCGCCTCATCCCGACACCCTTGAATTTACTTTAATTGTGGGAAAAAAAAAACCTTCAAGGAGCAAAACCCATCATCTCCGGGCGCAGGGACCCCCACCCAGCGTCCCGCCGGGAGGAAACGCCGCTGCCATTGTTTTTGGGGCCGTTTCCTTTCCCCAAAGGTCTCTCCTTGGGAACGCCAAGGGACGTTTCCCCTCGGAGCAACCACAGCGTTTCCAAAAAAACCCCTCAAAAAGGGGTTGAAATCGGGGTGGGGGGGAAGCCCATAGATTGAGAGATCAAAAGCCGTCACCCCAAAACCAACCGGGGTGGCCTCGAAGCACCAGGAAACAAGGGAGACGGTGGGATTTTTATCATGGACATCAGGATATTTCATCAAAATATCCCAGAAGTTGATGTTTTTCCCGCCTGGCATCACACAGGGAGGTGAATTATTGGGGTCCCCGGGGTGTGGCCCCCCCCCCCAGGTCTGGGGGTGCCAGAAGGTGCCGTTCGATGGAGCAAAGGAACAAAGCAGCTTTTCCCGGGAGGACCCAGAGTTTCCCCTCTCAGGCACCACAAAGAGGTCACGGGGGAATTGAGCCCCCCCAGCACCCACCTGCCTGCTGGGGCGGGGGGACTGGGGGCACAGAGAGGGGATGGTGGGTGCTGTGACCCCCCCAGTGCCCCCCAGCGTGCTTCCCAGGGGTCCCCAGTTCCCGTATGTCTTGCTGGGTGCCCCCCCAGTACCGCGGGGTCCTGCCCGGTGCCCCCCCAGCTCCTCCGCACCCTGCTCGTTGCATTCTGGTTCTCCCGCATCTTGTCGGGTGCCCCC
>VZZY01021429.1:240-16772 GCA_013400335.1 Eurystomus gularis | reverse complement strand
GCCAGGAATAAAAGAAAATTAAAAAGAAAAGAGAAGAAAAGTGGACGTGGCAACGCTACGAGGAAAAGTGGGACACGTCGTGGGAAACGAAGGCTCTGCGCAGGCAACACTGTCCGGGAGAGAGGAAAACGCTCGGAAAATGGGTGGGAGAAACCAAAAACCGAGTGAAAGTTCGTCGTTCTGTACAACGGGCAGTCCGAGGGGCTCCGGGACAGTCCCGTGGCCGTGCTCCAGCGCTCGCCTCGCCGTCATCTATTGCTTAATTAATCCATAATAACACTGACGAGAGAGACGGATGCGTAGAAACGAGACACCGTGGAATAAAGAAACCCCCCCCCCCCCTCCCCCCCCCCCCCAAACAAACCCCCCTGGTTGGTGCGTGGAGACGCCGCGTGGCTGCGCTTGTCCGGCGTGGAATGTACCGACGGGGCCGGCGGCTGCTCCGCGCCGGGACGCGGCCGCGTGGCCGAAGGAAGCGCCCCACGAGCCTCGGGTCACCCCCCCAAAACCCGGTGCCAGGTGGGAAAGTCCGACAAGCGTCCGGGAGCGAGACGGGGGGGAAAAAACGGGCGGAAAGCCCCCAATCCTTACGAAGGACGAGCCTCAGTTGTTAAATTTCAAGGGGTATCCGATGGCTTTTTCCAGGCACTCTACCAAAGAGCCGGCGGACAGAAAATCCCTCTCCACTTCCACAAATTTGATGTAGATGGATTTGGGCGACACGCCGGGCTCGACGACGCAGTTCTGAGATAAAAAGGCGTTGATCCCCACCCAATCTTTGCTGAAGGTTTTGGTGTTGGCCTGGAAATGTAAAAACAGGCACTGCTGGAGAGTCCGCACCTCGGCGATGCCGAGGTAACAGTAGATGATCCGGGCGGATTCCATCTCCACCCGGAGGGAGGCTTGCGGCGAAGGGACCTCCAGCTCGCCCGGAGTCTCGGTGCCGGGATCGGGCCCCCGGTGCTCGGCGAGAGGCGAGGGCGGCTTCTCGTGGCACTCCTCGTAGCCGATGGCGTACAAGCCGGGGCTCTTGGGGATCCCTCCCGGCAATAAATACTGCACGACGTTGCCGCCGGTGGGTTTGGAGTGGGCGATGGGGATCCAGTCGATCTCCATGTGCAGCTCGAGGCACCGGGCTTCGCTGATGGTGATCTCCAGGAACTTGTAGTAAACGTTCTTCCAGTTCATTTTCTGCACCCTGGTCATGATGACGCGGCCCTCGGGTTTCTCCGAGTTGAAGTATTCCCGCAGCCGCTTGCCCAGGGGCACCTGCGAGCTGATCTCCGCGTAGTGGTAGCGGATGTCCTCCTTCCAGCGGGTGTTGTAACCGATGCCAAAAATGGCCAGTTTGTTGGAAAGGTGGAGCCTGGAGAAGTCCGTCCAGCTCTGAAACAGCTCCCACTTCAGCTGGACCGACTCTAAGATCTGCATGATGTTCTGCATGACGTCGCGCTTCCTGGGGGTGAGAGAACACGGAGAGAAGGGTGAAGGCACCAGAAAAGCGGAGCCGCAAAACCATCCCTGTGGAAAATATTCCTCCCCTTTGGCTTCCTCGGCTGCTCTTTAGGCAGCGGGTCTTTTAGATGGTGGTGGGTCTAGTACCTGACCACATACATCACGCATCTCTAGGAGGGTTTATGGATTTTAACACCACCCTGATGGGGTTTAAGCCATCTCACCAAAACCCAACCCAAGCTCCTTCCAATACCTCAAGCAAACCACAACCTCTGCTGGAAATGCGATTTCAGGCCAAAGTTCTGCAGGAGAGAACCTGGTAAAGAAAATAAGGGCTGATGAATCCCCAAGTTCAGCTTCCGAGAGGATTTCTGTTCCTACCAACCCCAATAAAACACATCATGGAAATGTCCTGCTCCTACCTGTGTGGCTTCAATGCAGTTTCGAGCAAACCTGGGCCAGGCTCTCACCACCCTCAGTGTCAACAATCTCTTCCTTCTCTCTAGTCTAAACCTCCCTCTTTTAGTTTCAAACCATCCCCCCTTGTCCTGTCCCAACAGGCCCTGCTCAAAAGTCTGTCCTCATCTTTCTGACAGGCCCCTTGAAGTCCTCAAAGGCCACAAGAAGGTCTCCCTGGAGCCTTCTCTTCTCCAGAAAGAAGAGAGTGGAGAAACCTCTCTTGGTCCAACACATGGGATCTAAAGGTCGCTCCACGCAGCTCTCCTCCCTTCCATCCATTCAGCCACAGCTGGGGATCACATGGGGGTCACATCCCCAAAAGGGTTGTTCCTCCTCCCGTGTCCCACCAGGAGAACATGTAGCATCTTCAACAGGTGACGCCGGTTTTCATTTGTGTGGTGCCTACGAATTTCCCTCCTCTTGCGGCCTCTTTGCTGCATTCATGAAAATTGTTCAAATTCCCTAAAATCAGCTTTTCCCAACAGGTCCTCAATGGAGTTAAGCATGAGACTGCTGAGGGACATGATGCCCTTCAAGCAAGAGCAGATAACGACGGCCCACAAGGATCAGAAGGTCTCTTTTTTGCTTCATACTGATGCAAGGGTACAAAGAATAAAAGGTTTGGGAGCTGCAGCCCCTTTCCACAGTGCTGGAGAGGTCCAGCCTCACGGCTTCTCCTCTCACGAAACCTGCTTTTATTGGTGTAAATGTAACACACGTGATTTTGGGAAGGTCCTCCCAGTGCTGGTTGCCCTTAGGGCATCTGGTGCCTCCAGAGGCACTGGGCTTGGGACCACAGAGCTCAGTGTCGAGCAGTTTGATGCATGATGGTTCATAGAACCATGGAATCACAGGTTGGAAGAGACCTTTGAGATCATCAAGTCCAACCATTCCCCCAGCACTGCCAGGGCACCACTAAACCATGGTCCTCAGCACCACATCTCCATGGCTCTTGTGCTCTAGAATCTCCCCCAGCTCCGTTGCCCTTCTCTGGACACGCTCCAGCCCCTCAACGTCCTTCTTGGAGCAAAGAGCCCAAAACTGACCCCAGGATTGGAGGTTGGGGCTCCCCAGTGCCCAGTCCAGGGGGACGATCCCTGCCCTGGTCCTGCTGGCTACACTAGTGCTGACCCAAGCCAGGATGCTGGTGGCCTTCTTGGTTGGCGCAACCCAACTCTGCAAACCTCAGGTGGAGTGTCCAAGGCCCCCAGACTGAGTCCAAGCTGAGGTCACTCACTCCTCACAGTAACAGGAGGGACCGCAGCCATCAGCACATCACCCATCTTAACCATCTAGCAGCAGCAACCAAGCCAGAAGATTCCTGGAGAGACCTCACAAGGCGTTTTGGCAAGCACATCACCACCATCACAGAATCATGGAATCGTTTAGGTTGGAAAAGCACTTTAAGATCACTGAGTCCAGCATAACTGAGGTTCTAGAGCACCAAGGAGGGGACCTGCTTGGCGAGCGGAGTTGTGGGTTTTTAAAAATGCCTGTTGCATCGTCAGCAAACTCCTGTTTCTGATGTTACTTCTGAGGAGCCGTTTCCACCACCCCTGTCTAGCGGCAGAGAAACGCCATAGAAGAAAAATACATATTTACCCCAAATCCATTTAAATTTCCCTACAAACACCATGGCAACACCGAACCGTCTCAAAGCTTCTCCACAGCTTCACCGATGCTGTTTCAGCTGCTGAGCAGACATCGGAAAACGCCTTTTTTCATAGAATCATAAACTCATGGAAAGGTTGGAAGGGACTTCAAAGATCATCTAGTTCCAGCCCCGCTGCCATGGCAGGGACACCTCCCACTAGACCAGGTTGCTCAAGGCCCCATCCAACCTGGCCTTGAACACCTCCAGGGATGGAGCATCCACAACTTCCCTGGGCAACCTGTGCCACTGTCTCACCACCCTTGGAGTGAAGAACTTTTTCCTCATTTCTAATCTAAATCTCCCCTCTTCCAGTTTGAACCCATCACCCTTCGTCCTATCACTACAAACCCTTGTAAAATGTCATAGAATCATAGAATCCTAGAATGGTTTGGGTTGGAAGGGACCTCAAATATCATCTAGCTCCAACCCCCAGCTTTCATCTAGTCCCTCCCCAGCTTTCTTGTAGGCCTCCTTCAGACACTGAAAGGCCATGAGAAGGTCTCCCCAGAGCCTTCTCTTCTCCAGGCTGAACAAGCCCAACTCTTCATTGGAGAGAGGTTCTACCCTCGCATCATTATTGTGGCCTCCTCTGGCCCTGCTCCACATCCCTCTTGTGTCGAGGGCTCCAGAGCTGGACACGGTGCTCCAAGTGGGGTGTTTTTTAGACTTTTGAAGGTGGAAATTCCCATTCTGGAGGCCACACAGACAAGGGACCCGGCAGACGAGGGCAGCTGGCAGGCGCTGGCTCGGCGCGGGGCTGTTTGGTAGCATGGAGCCGGCATTTGCCGCCGTCTCGCCGCCGTTACGCACTCGTTCGACTCCAGACAGCCAGCTCAGCGCGATCGAGAGAGCACAGTCCCATCCAAACCCAGAGTCAGGAGAAAGCAGCGTGGGCAGGTTTTCATTCAACAGTGGAGGAGCAGAGCTAAGAACCGAAAAAAAAAAAGAAAATAGAAAGCCCCCACCTTTATTAATTGCACTATAAATACTCCTGCTAAGTCTAGTTTCGGCACAAAATAGAGCTGGAGCGCTGGGGGAAAGAAATTAGTCACTCATCAAACTGCTCCTGCTGGGGAGAGGAATCGTTTCAAGTAGAGATGATCTCCGGTGGCACCTCATGTACAGGGAGAGGGATCCCAGCGCTTGGAGCTCGGAGGAAGCAACGGGGAAAAAAAGACATTTTCAAAAGCTCTGCTTTCGGTTTTAGCACCTTCTCTTCCCACTTCCTTCAGGACTTGGCGGCTCAGGCAGCATCTCTGCTTCCCCAGGCTCTAACAAGCATCTCCATGACTTGGCCAAGCAGTAAGAGTCCTGAGAAGGACCTGGGGGTGCTGGCTGATGAAAAGCTCAACATGAGCTTTTAAGCTAGGAAAGGATAGTTAGGCTGGGTATTAGAAAAAAGTTCCCTAATATGAGGGTGATAGATCGTGGGAATGGACTGCCCAGAGAGGTGGTGGAGGCCCCATCCCTGGAGTCATTCAAGGCTTGAGCCTTACCTTGAGCTGAGATGGGGCTCTGAGCAACCTGACCTAGGTAGAGATGTCCCTACTCATGTAGGGTCCCTTCCAGCCTAGAACACTCTGTGATTCTATGAGCCAACAATGTGTGAGTGCAGCCCAGAAGCCTGGCCTGTGTCCCCAGCACCGTGGGATCTTGCCCCTCTGCCCCACTCTGGGGAGACCCCCCTGCAGTGCTGGGGCAGCTCTGGAGTCCTCAGCACAGCAGAGACATGGACCTGGTGGAGCGGGGCCAGAGGAGGCCCCAGCAAGGATGGGAGGGCTGGAAGCCCTCTGCTGGGAGGCCAGGCTGGGAGAGTTGGGCTTGTTCAGCCTGCAGAAGAGAAGGCCCTTGGGGAGACCTTCCTGTGGCTTTTGAGTACTGAAGGGGGCTACAAGAAAACTGGGGAGAGACCTTTTACAAGGGCTTGTAGGGATAGGACAAAGGGTGATGGCTTCAAACTGGAAGAGGGGAGATTTAGATTAGATGTAAGGAAGAAGTTCTTCACTGTGAGGGTGGTGAGACACTGGCCCAGGTTGCCCAGGGAAGCTGTGGATGCTCCATCCCTGGAGGTGTTCAAGACCAGATTGGAAGGGGCCTTGAGCAACCCGGTCTAGTGGCATGGCATTGGGTTGTAACTGGATGGTCTTTAAGGTACCTTCCAACCCAAACCATTTCATGATCCTATCAAGTTCTTACCATTATCTATTTTTTGATAGAAAAATCCGAGCTAGCAGAAGATTTACCCCATGTCAACGCTGTGTGTCACGGGGCAATCTCATTTTTCATCTGCAGAAGGTGCCCTAGAGCTGGATTTCACCCAATCATCCCTGCTGGAGACCAACCCATCTTCATTTCTTCCTCCTTGGAAGGTTTTGCAATTCAAGTGAGGAGAGGCGGGAGACAAGATTTGGTGCAAATTTGTTCTAAGGCCTGTTTCCAAACAAAAGCAGACTTCAAAGAGGCCACAACAGCTGGTTCCAGTGAAGGACTCAGCTCCCCAAGCTGCTTCTAGTTCATCGTCACAAAGCTTGCAGTGAATAAAACCGCTCCTCAAACTAATCCAAAAGAGCAAAACGGACTCTTAAGCAGCGCTTCACTTTTCCAAAGAGTTTATTTGGCGGCAGCAGCGAGTGCCAAGGGGATGTGACAGAAGATCCAACACTGCTGAGGAAGGAGAGTTCAGCTGATGACCCGGACACAGCTCACCCATCGCTCTCTGCTTCCTTCTGCCGAAAATAAGGCAACCCAAGAAACACGGGACATCCTGGTGTGTCTTTGGAGGCCCCTTATTTACTACCTGGAGCTAAGAGAGGCAGCGCTGCCCATGCCAACGTGCCATGAAGACACGATGCGTTGGGTTTGTGGGTGCATGAGGAGGTCCCAGTGGTGGATGCATCAGCTGAACCCCTCGCAGGCGGCAGGAGGAAAGTGAGGTCCTTGTTTCGGCAAGTTTGTGGTCAGTTGGCAGCAAGAACAGCCTCACAAGTGCGTGTTTTACCAGGAAAAGTGGAACTAGAATAAATCCCAGTGCCCGGAGAGCTCAGCTTCCTATAGCGACGATCTTGGAGCGATCTCCCACCCTCCCTGCTAGGAAAACAACGTCACGCTGCGCATCTGCTCAAGCGGTTTTCTGCGAGCTAGAAAAGAATCCTTCCAAAACCCCAGGGGAGGGAAAGGAGGAAGCAAAGACAAGATATTTAGCACCACACATGCTTCTAGTCTGGCATCGCCACACCGCAATTCCTTCACGCCAAAGATCGCAGTGCAGGGTTCAGCAAAGGATTCGGACCCCTCTGATTTTCTGGAGATTATTTCTGCTGGAAACCCATGAGGACACAGATGAACTGAAGCTCTACCTTCTTCAAAATAAGTTATAGATGTATTTTAAAACATTTGGCATCTATTTATCGTCTGTGGCTTTTAAGAAGAGCCGCAATTCCACTTTTTTTGAAGATAACCAACAAATATCTGTGTTCTCTTCAGATCCGCCACCTTCTCCTGACTGCTTTTAATCAGGGTTTAAAATTCCGTGCTTTCATTGTTGGGGAAAAAAGTAATTTTTGGCCTATCTCCATTGGAAGATGCTTTGTGCTTCTGCTGAGCACATGCAACAGGCTTATCAGCCACACACCTGAGAGTTCTGTGTGCTTTAGAGGGAACTTGGCGGGGAAAAAAATGACCAGAACACTCCAAAAGGTCTAAATCTACCAAACCTAAGCCAGTATCCATCAAAACATGGAAGACTCAGACAGCTCAAGCCTCCACCTCAGAAAATTCAGGATTATTTTCTATGCCGCTCCCTAAAACATGCCCTGAGAGGCAAAATTATCCCAGAAGGGTCCTAAAAACCCATTCAAAGAGACAAAAATAACATTTATACTGAAAAAAGTTATTTTTTCAGGTCATCCCTGAGTTGCTAAAGGGATTTTGCTCCATGTTAAGAAACAAGTCACCTTTGCGCAACGTGAAAATCCAGCTGAGTGTGAGGAAGCTTGGCCATTAGAAAAACTCCTGTGCGTGGAACCCCCCCAAGAAGGGTCTTGTTCCAGCTGTGGACAGATCTACAACCACCCCCTGGGCTTTAAACTGAGGAAAGTTGGGAGAAGATAGCCCCAGTTGGAGTAAATAGGGCACAATTCCTTTCATTTTTTGAAAGGCTCCGTGTTATTGTTGGCGAGGGAAGGGAGATCCGCGTGCGGAACACTCCGGTATCTGCCAGCTCAAATCACTCCAAAAGGTTAACAAGTCAGCTCTGGGAAGTTATAAAAATAAGAAAATAAAAATAAACCATGAGTTTTGGCCACTGAGGAGGGGAAACTGTCCTCGCGTTTCCTTACATCCAAAGGGGAAAAATACCCTGGAGATGACAAATAAATTGAGGAGTTTGGCTTCGTGGCCTCCTCACACACATCCCCAAGGAATCCAAGGTGCATTTTACGCGCGTTTTAAGCCCTCACATCCATGGAGTAAGTCTTGTTTCGGTTGCTGAATGAGGCAGCCAAGAAGAGCGCCGAGTTGTGAAGCTCTTCAGATGTTCCAAGGTGACCAGAACAACGCGTGGAGCAGATTCGACTGTCTGAATGCTCTTGCCCGATGTATTTATAATTATATATATAATTATAATAATTATAATCAGAAGTTTCAAAGATCCTTCCCTCCTGCACAACATCCCCGAGGAAACACATTCCAGGATAAAACGTTCATAAATTACTTACTGCGCGTCTTCTGAAGATTCCTGTTTGATCTTCAAGGTTCTTTTCGTGGTGGGCATTTCATCTAAAAGGTAAAAATACCAACACATCGTTAGACTTTCAACAATGTTCCCGAGGCTTTGGGGTTTATTTTTTTTTTAAGGCTGAGATTAAAAAAGAAAATAAAATGAGAGTTGCTTCCTAAGCCAGGCACGAGACAGCTCCGGTTCCTAAATCCTCCATAACTGAATGTTGTTTTCCTTGGAAACGACGTGGTCTGGTAAGATCTGAATCTGTCCCTGCAAGGGCAAAACCTCTGAAGGACAAGACTTTGATTCCCGCTATTAAATCACAAATCAATTTAATTGCAAACTACATTGTTAAAAAAGAAAAAGAAAAAAAAGGCTTGTTTGTGCTCTGAATGGGACATGTGGAGAGCAAGCAGCAGAACAAAGGCATCTGCATCCCATTTAAACGTGGCTTTTCTCACGACTCCTCCGAACACGAAGGACGAGTGCACACGAACGGCTCCGTGGCGGCTGCAGGGAATCGGTGACAGGGCAGGAGGCCACGGTTGGACTCAGCACCACGAGTCAAACCGGGCAGAGTCAGCCACGTTTCCATAGGGTTTGTAACGGTGTCTTCTCCCCGGTGTTCCTCTCCCACGTATTCCTGGCTTTTAAACCCCCTGGGGAAGGAGTCTGCGATTTAAGCCTCTCTCAAAGCGTCCCAGTTCCCCAGTCCCCTGCAGATGCGTGACTGCATCTCCTCGCCTTGCTTCAGCTCTTGACACCGTTTCCCACAGGATTCTCCTGGATTAACTGGCTGCTCATGGCTTAGACAAGTTGATGCTCTGCTGGGTAAAAAACTGGCTGGATGATAGGGCCCAGAGAGTGGTGGGGATGGAGTTAAACCCATTTGGTGACCGGTCACAAGTGGTGTCCCCAGGGCTCAGTGCTGGGGCCTGTTCTCTTCAATATCTTTATCAACGATCTGGACGAGGGGATGGAGACACCCTCAGTCAGTTTGCAGATGACACCAAGTTGGGTGGAGTGTTGTTCTGCTGGAGGGTGGGAGGATTTACAGAGGGGTCTGGCCAAAGATGATCAAGGGACTGAGGCCAATGGGATGAGGTTCAACATGGCCAAGGGCTGAGTCCTGCCCTTGGGTCACAACAACCTCCTGAATGCTCCAAGGTGGCGGAAGAGCAGCTGGAAAGTGCCTGGCAGGAAAGGACCTGGAGGGACTGGTCAACAGCTGGCTGGAAATGAGCCAGTGTGGGCCCAGCTGGCCAAGAAGGCCACCAGCATCCTGGCTTGTGTCAGCACTAGTGTGGCCAGCAGGACCAGGGCAGGGATTGTCCCCCTGGACTCAGCACTGGGGAGGCCCAACCTCGAATCCTGGGGTCAGGTTTGGGCCCCTCACTCCAAGAAGGATGTTGAGGGGCTGGAGCATGTCCAGAGAAGGGCAATGGAGCTGGGGAGGAGTCTAGAGCACAAGTGTGGTGAGGGACCTCTGGTTGTTGAACCTGGAGAAAAGGAGCCTCAGGAGAGACCTTCTGCCTCTCAACAACTCCCTGAAAGGAGGTTGGAGCCAGGTGGGTGTTGGGCTCTTCTCCCAAGGAACAAGCAACAGGACAAGAGGAAATGGCCTCAAGTTGCACCAGGGGAGGTTGAGGTTGGCCATGAGGAACAATTTCTTGCTGGGAAGGGCTGTGAAGGGCTGTGCCAGGCTGGGCAGGGCAGTGGTGGAGTCCCCATCCCTGGAGGGGTTTTCCAGGCCGTGGAGATGTGGTGCTGAGGGCCATGGGTTAGTGGTGCCCTGGCAGTGCTGGGGGAACGAGGGGACTCGATCTTAAAGGTCTCTTCCAGCCAAAACAATTCTGTGCTTAAAAAAACCCACTTCTTCACAGACCTGCTCAGATCTGTGACCATTTTCAGTCAAGAATGTGGCACCTTCCTCATTTTAACCGTCATAAGCACCAACCAAATCTCCAAATGAACTAATATATTGATTCCTATGCTGAGAAATTAATAATTGAGGCAAGACGAGCACATGGTGTTTACTGTAGGTCTCAACCCTTGAGTATGAGCTTGCTTCCTTTTTTATTTTAATTTTTAAAAGGCCACATATCTGGATATAATAATATACATTTAAAACATACCAGTCGAGGTATATAGGCAAAGGAGCAACATTTTTTTTATATTCGTTGGTATTACCAGCAGCAGTTTGAAATCCTGCTCAGAATTTAAGCCAATTTTTGAGCGAGAACACGCAGCTCTCAGCCCTTCCTCAGCACAGAGATGCTCCAGGCCCCTCAGCATCTCTGCAGCCTCCGCTGGCCTCTCTCCAGTAGCTCCTTGTCTCTCTTGACCTGGAGAGCCCAGCACTGGACACAACACTCCAGAGGTGGCCTCACCAGAGCACCGTAGAGGGGCAGGAGAACCTCTCTCCACCTGGTGGCCACTCTTCTTCATGCACCCCAGGAGACCATTGGCTTTCTTGGCCACGAGGCCACATTGCTGGCTCATGGGCTAACTGCTGTACCTCAGGACTCATAGGTCCTTTTCCATGGAGCTGTTTCCCAGCAGGTCACCCCTCCCCTGTACTGGTGCAGGGGTTATTCCTCCCCTTGGGCAGGACCCTCCACTTGCCCTTGTTGAACTTCACGAGGTTCCTCTCCACCCAGCTCTCCAGTTTTGCTGAACGGCAGCGTATGTGTGAGATGGGCACAAGCACAGAGCACAGGCCAAATCAGAGCCATCACGGGATCTCTTACCCAGCTCCTGCTCGCCGGTCTGGTAGCAATGAAGCTCCTGACTGTGGTTTCCCCAGTCCTCCTGCGAATACTCCTCCATCGTGCTGCCATCCGACTCCAGCTCCTGGTACAAGCCGCTGCTGTTGATGAGGACGGGCTGGCAGGGCTGCGAGTCCCATCCCCCTTGCCCAAACACCTGCTCCAGCTGTTCGAACGTGTAGCTGCTTTTCCTCTTCCCAACGCCGTGCTCCTTCACCCGGCTGTAGCACCTGCGAAGGGTCTGAGACAGAGAAGAAAACCACGTTGATCAGGCAGCAAGAGGTTGTAAGAGCGCACAGTCACTTGCAGACAGTCACACGGCTGCTAGGCAGAGTTCTGGGTGGGTTTCAATTTCTGCTGATCATTATTTGCCCCACGCTCGTGAGCTAAATACTCCCAAATTAATCTACGCCTGCCAGGAAGCGTCGGACATATCCGACATTCCTGCTACCGTCATGAGGCGTTAACAACACAGGACAAAAAGCTGCGTAGCAGGTTGTCAGGTTGAACTCAGGTGATTTAGTCTCAAAAAATAAAAACTGCATCCCCAGATCTGCTTCGTACCACAGGGAAAAAAAAATAAATCAAATAAAAATACCAAGAGGCCCCCAGTCAGAGATCCCAACCAGCCAAGAAAACGCACACCTACGAGGAGGAGAAAGCAGAGCCGGCATTGTGCCGGCAGCGGGGAGGAGGAGGAGCAGGGAGGAGAGAGGGAGGAAAAGAGAAAGAAGAGTCCCCCAAAGCACAGACGGTCCAACCTTCCTCCTCTGGTAAGAAGACACAAGGTACAAATGTATACACCTAAGCTATTCAGCTAGGAAAATATATATTACTTACATATTTTGCCTTCCTTACTAACTCACTCTGTCTCTTGTGAAGCTGCTGAAATTTAAAAGAGGTCAAATCAATAATGCTCCAAATTCCCAGACTTCCACATCAAGCATTAAGTAACAGCACTAAGATAATTCTGCCTAAAAAAAACCACCACCTTTAAATCCAGCGCCGAGGCAAAACCTCCCACACCGACCCCTAAGAACCTGCGATTTCCATCCACTTTTCCCCAATAATTCGGAGCAATGTGTGACTATTTGGGGGTAAAAACCCAATCTTTACACACATCCCTCAATATGGTTTTAATTCACAGCTTCTCAACCTTTGAGAGGTAACGACGTGCCCCAGGTGTGCTGGATGTTGGTGGTTTTGGGGTTGGGAGGGGACTAGAAAACATCTTTTTTTAAATATTCAATTTATTACATTGAAATTATTTCAATTTATTAGGTTCTAGCTTGAATGAAGCTGCCTAAGAGCTCAGAAAAAGGTGTTAATTAGGGGAAGACCTAGTCCTGCCGCCTTGCCTTCTGGAGGACTTCCAACCACATGTCATTGCTGAAACCACTTGGTTTTGCCCCCAAAAGGAATCTTTACAACTCCAGAAAGATTGAGCCTACCTAAAGCTCCTCGGACACCACTTGAACAGCATCAGTGGGAAAGGACTAAATTTCTAACAGGTTCCCTCGGGATATTCAGAGGCCTGAGGGCAGAAGCAGAATGGCCAAGCAGCAGTTTTAACCTGCTGCTTAAAAAAAACCACACAAAAAGGACACAAAATAAAAAAAAACCCCAAATAGACACACAGGCAGATCCTCTCCAGGTGGACATCAGTAAATTTTAAGTTTCCATCTACACACGGCGTTATAAACAACCGGCTCCACCACTGGGAACGAAATCCCAGCTGAGAAACCTGCTGACATTCACCGATGCCAGCTGGGGTCCCTGGGGCTAGGGGTACAGATAAATTTGGTTAAAATTCAGATTTTTCACTCCAATTTCTCTCGGCTCAAATCTCACCATGGAATCCTGTTTTACCCCAGGCTCTTTCTAAAAATCAGATTTTTGGAATTTTTTTCCCCAAACTCTGGTTCTTCCACCAGCCTCGGCCTACTCAGCAGTGTCCAGCACCGCTTTAGAGCCTCTCGCTCGAGGTATTAGCGGCCTTTAAGCCGAATGAACCGTTTTCAGCGTTGTTAACCCCAAAACGCTGATGCTGTTGGCCAAGCACGTGCTTTGAAGTGTGTGCTTCAAACACCTCTCCCTATCGATGGTGTTACTGAGCGTCTCATGTTGAGTTCAGGCCTTGGAGTAATGAATTATTTCATTCAGGCTCTAAATTGGCTTCTCTTATAGTGAAAATAATTTGGCATCAAGTCAATGGAGACTAGTAGGAGAATTATCCAGGGCAGCAAGAAACGAGGCGCCTCTCATCGCTCGTTACTCTTGCAAGGCAAGAGCTCTCTTAGGTTACTGCCCAGATGGACCTGGCTGTATAAGCCACCTTTTACCCCACTTCTTGATGGCAGAGAACCTCAATTTTGAGTAAGATAACCTCAAATCTGAGTGAGAACCTCAACTTCAAGTGAGATAATCTAAATTTTGAGTCAGAACCTCGAATGTGAGTAAGCGTACCTCGATTTGGAGTGAGAATCTCAATTCTGAGAACATCAAACTTGAGTGAGAGAACCTCAGTTTTGACTGAGACCTCAAATTTTACTGAACCTCAAATCTGACAACCTCAATTTTCAGTGAGAACCTCAATTTTGAGAGAACCTCAAATCTGACTGAGAAAACCTCAATCTTGGTGCTTTCAAAAGCACCAGAAGGCCTGTGACCAAGCAGCTGGTGGCTCCTTGGTCTTGTTTCCTAGAGAACCGAGATTCCTGCTAGCTCTTTCTTCTTGGAGGCACCTCCCTGTTCCTCCAAGGGGCAGCCCCTACCACTTTTCTATATGATGTTCACCTCTGAAGGACATGGGACACCTCCATTTCACAGATGCCCACAGGCTTCTGGGTGGCAGGGGTGAGAAGGACCCAATCAATGGCTCTCCCACTGCCCGCATCTCCCCCAACAACTTTCTCCAAAGACCCTGGCAAGAGCTAAATAATTGTTTGAACGTTAGGGAAACTCCCCTGAAGCACCCAAGGGTTCAGACACCTTTCTCCTAGCCACGACTTAAGATCCAGTTTTGTCTTACGCACCTCCTCTACTCCTCCTGGGGTCCAGCTCAACTCCTGCTCCGTGGTTCCTGAAGTGCACACACAGATGTTGGTACAGATAGACAAGAAACCAGGAAATTTAGGACAAGTAACTGAAAACTGACCTGAAAACTGCCCAGACCTCAACAGGAAGACAGATTATCCCCATTTAATTTGTAATTATGAAATCTAAAGGAGGAGACAAGGCAAAAAAAGCTCAGTGTGGACTTTCTCACCATCTCTACCCCATCTTCTCTACAAGCAAAGCCACAGGAGAACAGCTCACTGGTGGAACGACTGGAAAAGCTGCAGGAAGAGACTTGGAGGACAGCTGTAGGTGCAGTCCTCCTCCCAGAGAAAAATAAGATGAGGAGAACCACACCACAGCAAGCTTTTTACGTATAACCCCAGAGAAGGTCCAACATGAAAACCTCAGATCCCTACCCTTACTTGGTGAGATGCTATGGGCTCTGCAGAGCAGCTGGGTCGCTACGGGCACAGCCACATTAATCTATTTATCTATTTAAGTCAGTTAAACAATAGCTGCTGGCCTAGCAGGGGGCCTGATGGCCCAGAGCACCACTCAGCACAACATTCACCTCCAAAGATGCTCTTTCACTTAATAGGAGAGAGGAGCTCTTGGCTTTGAGCCCTGAATGAACAACAGCAGCATCAAACACTTTCCTCCCTCATCACACCTTCCTTCCTCATCATGCCAGGACACAAAGAACAGGAGAAGAAACTACACTGGAACAAAAGAAACAGCTTCTGAAGCCTGGAGTGATTGTAGGGCATGTAGGGATGACTGGCACAGTGAAAGGTCTTGAAATCTTCATTCTTGGTTGGTGGGAACACAAGGAACCAGAACTGACTGCTCTAGTGTGATAGCTCAACTTGCTCGCTCGTGAACTTTGAGATTAAAAGGTGTGCGCACAGCAGAAAAACATGAGACTTACACAGGTTATCGCCACGAGAAGCCCTATTTCTATAGTCTATCCAGAACAAAAGAAGAAGAAGGAGCACCTCAAACCCTCGGAAGAGCCACACACCACCACAGAAAGGCAGCTGATGACCCAACGTGCCTCCAACGTGAGACACCAGGTCCTGACACTCCTCTCCAAAGCACAAGCAGCCCCACATGACCTGCCCCACCTCAAGTCTTTGCAGGCTTGATGCCATGGACCTGTCAGCGAAGAGTCCAGCCCCACAGGTCTCAGGTACAGAACAAGGAAAGCGACGGGAATGTCCCAAGGGAGAACGCAGAGAAGACCATCATCTGACTGAGGTAGATCACACAGATCTCTTTGGACAGCAACTTGAAGAACAGCCACCTGCGAAGATGCTCCATTGGTTGCTGCTATTTGAGAGCTGAGGAGAAAATTACTCAGACCCTTCTCAAGGATTTGATGCTAATTGGGTTAGACACCGAGAGAGAAGGAACTCTCCAGCATTGCCCGTGGACAGGCAGATGGCTGTGCACCTCCATCTCCCCATGTACGGAGCTCCTGGTTTGGAGGAAGAGAAGAGTAACCAGTTAGAGCTTGAGAAGATCAACTAGCAAACCCTCTGCCATGCCCATACCCACCACAACCAATGGCTTTTGGCTCAGTTAAGGGTTTAGATGGGATGGACAGATCCTACAGAGCTCAGCTTGCAGAGGTGCATGAGTGAGGTTCAACCTACTCCCAGCATGACCTGCTCAAACTCATCACTACTTAGACCAAGGAGTAGATGGTCTTGCCTTCAGAAACACGCTCATTCCTCAAATCAAACTGAGCACACCCGCAGGACAAACATCTTTATGCCACCCATGAAGCCTTTCAAGGACAGCCCAGACTGCAGCAGCCTGGACCAAAGAGGTCCCAGATGTACTCAAGAGGCCACATCTCTGGTCTCAGCAATCCACCGGAGACCATACAGACTCAAAACCCTGCTGGTTCTCGCTCTCACTTTGGTGAGTGAAACACCAAAGGTGACTTTAACGTCATTTCTCACCAGAACCAGCGGTCAAGGGTTGGTAGCCAGTGTGACCACAGCAGGCTGGAAAGCATCACCTACTTGGTCACCGAATTTACACACTCAGCAGGACAGAGTGTAACCAGGAAGAGGAACGAAAGCGAATCGACACCCGCACACTGGCACTGGGAGCTGCACGAGCTCACACCAGCTCCATTCCACCGAGCACTTCAGGCAGCTTCTAGAATAAACGTCACGAACACAGATGGAATGTTCAAGTTTAGCAAGTCTGTCCTTCTGTAATGTGTTTCTGGCCACCATCCCAGCCTGTATCCAAGCATCCTGGCTTGGATCAGCACTAGTGTGGCCAGCAGGACCAGGGCAGGGATCGTCCCCCTGGACTCAGCACTGGGGAGGCCCCACCTCCAATCCTGCGATCAGGTTTGGGCCCCTCACTCCAAGAAGGACATTGAGAGGCTGGAGTATGT
>VZZY01021428.1:15432-30162 GCA_013400335.1 Eurystomus gularis | reverse complement strand
GTTATCAGGGCTGCCACCTCATTCAGCAGAGGGCCCACACTTTCCCTGTTCTTCCTTTTGCTACTGATATATTTGAAGAAGCCCTTTTTGTTTCCTTTTACTTCCTTTGCCAGTTTTAGGGGAGAGAATATGCTCAACACGGGGAATAAAAGCCTTACAAGTTGATAAACCAAAAGAGGATGATGCCTAGTTTTCTGCTTTTTAAATTCTACATCAGCAGGGAGAGAACAAAGGACTTGTGTGTGTGTTGTCATTTACTCCTAGAAGAGCACTCAGACTCTTTCTGTACTGCAGTGACACCAACCCATCAATAAACAGTAATGAAAATAAGAACGTGTATAAATGTTCCTGGGGGACAACTGCTTGTTGATTGATAGAAAGTATTCATCTTTTATACAACATTGTGCAATACTTTCTTCATGCATCATATGAAAAATATTTTGGAGAAAAACCTAAAACCTATTTGCTCATAGTCAAGTCAAGCCAGGGTGCATTATTATTTACAGGGTCAAGTCTTCTCCCAAGAAACAAATGATAAGATGATAAGTGATAGCCTCAAGTTGCACCAGAGGAGGTTTAGATTGGATATTAGGAAAAACTTCTTCACTGAAAGGTCAAACCCTGGAATAGGATGCCCAGGAAAGTGGTAGAGTCCCCATCCCTGGAGGTATTTAAAGGATGTGTACCTGTAGTGCTGAGGGACATGGTTTAGTGGTGGGCTTGGCAGTGTTAGGTTAATGGTTGGACTCAATGATCTTAAAGATCTTTTCCAACTAAAACAATTCTATGATTCTAAGTCAGCCACAAAATTCTAATCATTCCTAAAATACTGCAAAAATATTTAGATTATTCAAAGGTTTTGACTAAAAACCTGAAGGCAGCTTTGGGCTGGGTGACATCCATGTTTGCCTGGACATATGCCTGCTCTGAAAAGGGAAATATATAGCCATAGCTTTTACTACTCCAAAGTCCATGACACCCTGTCCATGCCCGTAGTATTCAGGCTCAGAGCTGGTTAAAAGCAAGTTCTTGGAAAAGTGGGTAAAGCCAAATCCTTCTTCCTTTGAACTATGTACACATAGTTGGATAATCATATGGTAATTCAAACAATGCTGCATGTTACACCCTCCTTCTCCCAGAAAATAGACCTCTCAAAATGTCATCATCTAGTTGAAAATATCATATCTAGATGACCAGTTTCACTGGAAAATGTTGGTCTTATTGAAAATCAGAATGAAAGCTTTCTTAATTGCTACTGTCTTGGTTTCTTTTATCATGTGCCTCAGGTGTCCCTGAATAACAAGTCATTTTGATAGTCTACAGTGATTAAACACAGAAAGAGACAATGAAAGAAACAGATTGCTGTGACAGCACATGGATTACCACAACTGTATGGGTCATACTAGAGGTTCGATTAGGCCACCAGTTAATGTGATCAGTAGCGGAGACTCAGTAAAGCAGAAGAGATGGCCACAGTTACAAGACTGTAAACTCCCTGCAGTATCCTCTCACCTTCCAGGAATTTGCCAGCTTCTTGGTTTCTTGAGCTGGTGGTTATATGTGTAAATTTATAATCTAGAACCACTTGTACTTGTCAGTCTTATGAGGGTAGAAAATAAATTACATTAATAGAATTGTAATCTAATTTATGTGGAAAGGACCTCTGGAGGATATCTGATTTAAACCCCTGCTCAATGCAGGGTCAGAATTGGAATATTTCCAGAATAACTGATGTCTTCAAAAAAGTTAAAAACAAAACACAACCAAAGAAAGCCCCTCCACAATAATTAGGCACCAGTGAATTTCTGCTATAGTCCGTGGTATTAAAACTTTTCAGAACTTTATCCCTGTCCATGAGATATATTTATACAGTTTCAAATGTACAATATCCTCTAAAGCCAAATCACAGAGCTAACACCATGGGCAGAACTGAAAGCAGATATTAGGTTGAAAGTAAATCTATAGAGAAAGAGAAATAAGCCAATACATGAGAATCAATTATTTCAGTCTGACACACATGTTGTTGAGCATCATTTATCAACTGTATAGCAAGTTACAGTCCTGTTACAGCACTAGTTATTTCAGGAAAAAACTTTCCAGACCTTCAGAGGCATGCTGCCTCCCCAACTAAGTGTGTTACAATGCACTGTCCTCTATCCCTCCATTACTCATGTTGTATTCATGGCTTCACAGGTCCCAGGCTTACCCAAAATCATGGAGAGACACTGTCACCAGCAAAAGACAGGCACATATTATATGTAGCAATTTCCCTCTAAACACCTCATGATTGCACAATGCTATTTTGATATAATTCTTTTATAATAAAGTATGGGTGCCCTTCTCCAGGCTGTTCTGACCAGACTGCTCAACAGATGGCAAGGAAAAGTCGTGTGTGTCCTCAGCAGCTAACCCATATGTGGCTTGAAAAGAAAACTACAGTAACATGACAGAATCCATTACTGGCTTTTAATCCTGATAGTGATGCAGAGCTGAGCCATGAGCACAGTTGTATGTGCCTTTGGGAGAACATTTTGCCCAGCTCTAGTTCAGAAACGGATCATTAGAAGTAAATCAATATAACCTGCCATTCTTCTTCACTCTGTCGTCTTTCTGAAAACTAATCAGGAGCACAGCACTGGATATTGAGAGCTATATTCTGGCTGAACGAATTCATATCAGACTGGAAACCAGAGGAAACCAGCAGCAGCTAAAAAGGGATGATTTGTTCTTTCTAAGGAAAAGTGAGGGTAAAATGTCACTTGCAAAGAAAATTATCATTCTGTTTCCAGGCTATAGATACAAGGATGTGACAACCTGTGCCAGTAATTTCTGTGCAGGAAGAAAGAGCCAGAGCTAGATTTTATTTTGCCACTTGAAGCCTATAATATTGAGTGTTTCCATGTCTGTGTGCTTTTTAGTAATATACTGTCCTAACCATCATTTGTGATGCACAGTAAATGAACGCTGTCATAAAGAACTTAAACATATTGTTATTTTGCCTGCTTTGTTTCATAAGTAAAAAATAAAATAAAAAAAGGTATGAAGAGACTAGATGGCTTGTATAAGGCTGTGCAAAATACCTATTTGAGAGTGCTGGGATGAATTATGGAGCCTTGAATGCCAAGCCCCTGTCTTAACCACAACACTAGCCTTTTCCTTCTGATCTTATGATCCTACAAATATTTCCATTGCTCTGAGCTAGATGTTTTTGCCCTCTGGGAGAAAGATGCTTTAGCAAAATATGTACTAAAATTTCAAAGTTACACGATGAACAAGCTCTGAAGTTCTCAAGTCAGAAAACAGAATTTCACTTCAGTAAAAAATGTCACACTTGGGGGAAAAATAATTTTTTAAAAAAAGAATAAGATTGCTTGGCAAACATATACAGAAATGAAATTCAATATCTCTTGATGTTCCTGAGAACAGTCTTCTGTATCCTGAAATATATTCCTGGCAGCCCTGCCTAGGTGAGTGCATTTCCACTCTGGGTGGAAGGTCTCGCCCTCAGCTCATCTGCAGTCTGCTTGCTGATGTTCTGTGGACATGCACCAGTATCTGGAAGCATTTTGAATAAGACAGAAAGTTTCTTGGAAGGCAGATTAGTGAGTAAGCTGTCAGTAAACCAGGCAGGTTTGCCGTCAGCCTTGCTCCTCTTGGAATCGACATGCTCTTGGGGAACATTTCACTTTGACAAATCGGCATTTTTCCAATGGCAAACATTCTGTCAGAACATTTCTGCCCACTTCTGCTGTGTCCTCATCCTTGTTACTCTCTGCCCTGGTGGGAAAATTTGACTGTTGAGATTAGCACAGATCGGCTGCTCTTCTCTCCAGGCAAGGTGTTGAACTTGCTCTTCCCCCATCCCTTTCTCTTAGGCTATGTCAGTAGGATATGATATAGGAAAAATTTTGCTGCACTCCTTCTCCGTCACCTTCCCTTTATACTGCCCTTCCGGAATACTGGCAACAGAAAAAGCACACAAGTTGTGTTTTGTCCCTTAACAATGGTTATGAGCCTTTGTGTGAGAGAACAGAAGCTGGGGGTGATATCTGTTTACAGTCTCCAGTACAACACCCTGTCACTGGATGTAATAAAATGCAAGTGCATTATTTTTAAATACTGCAGTAGATTTAATTACTGCTACTTGCAAAAATAAATGCCACTTGTTGCCACAATTATCAGGTACAATAATGGACATCAAGCATTCTGCTGTTCGCACAGTTTTAATGAGAAGCAGTCACTGTATTCAGGTTCCGTTTTTCCTCCAAAATCCAATTAACAAACAGTGATTAGTTGAGCCAATTCCAAATTGTATTCAAATGAAAGCAATTTGGCTAGTTTGTAGATCCAATAGGTGATACCTTCTGAAGTCTCTGAAAGAATTAATTGCATGCTTCTACCCAAATGTGTACTAGGGAGGGGAAAGATAAAAGATCTCTTTGATAGAAAGGCTTTATTTTTGACAGCGCAAATCATTTTTTCCATAAAAGCATATAATTTGGATCAGTCTACAAGACTGCCTGAGAAATTTGTATCTGCATCAGATCTTTCTCTTATTTGGAGAAAATGTTGTTTCTTAACATGCAAAATATTTCTTTTCAGCATAACCGCACATCTGAAACCCTCCAGCCACTGACATTTTAACAAACTTCACATAAACAAAGATTTTTTTTAATAGTGATTTCTAATTTATGTCCAAATCCTGAAAGGAAACATTTAGATGTGGTCTAATAACTTCTAGTGACTGATAAATCAGTCATGTGTTCATAAAGGTAAGATACTCTTAAGTTCTTCGCAAAGCACTTGGTCAGAGTTCTCAGATTCACTGTAAATACAGAACATTACTGCAGTTTAATTTTCAAACAAGTTCAGATGCAGAAACTATGGCTGCATAATGACAATTCTGGTGGCAAGATTAATGGTTTCCGTTCCTACTCAGAGCAAGCAGAAAGCTTTCTATTTATAACTGCATTATTTCCGTATCATTTATTATTTCCCAGGTATCCCAAGAGTTAAAAGCCTGAAAAAAAGAACCTTGCAAAGTACAAGTAACCAAAAATACAAGAACTTCAAAGTGCTAAGATCATTAACTCCTCCAAATCTCCCACAGACTATTTCCACAAACCTAATGGGGTCAATAAAACTCCCATTGTATTTTATGCAAGAATAAGACTGTTTTCTTTGGAATCCTGGCCAAATTCTAATTACCTTCAGCCTACCTAGACTTATCCCTGAAGTGTTAATGGGATGTGGTTTTCTTCACTTTCTGTCCTAAATTGTTGTAAAGTGCTCTATTAAGCAGCTGCCCAAACCTGGCTATGTTTTACTGGTGAGCAAAATAATAATGGATGCACAAGCAGTAGGTATGCTACACAGGTCCTAAAACCAGTCATCAGAGGTTGTTATTAGCTGTGTGGACTGACCACCAGCTGTCTCAAAAACAGATAGAATAAGAGGTAATAATAAATGCAAGGTTTTATTTGTGATTTTATAGGTTTGCATTAAAATTTATCCCAGGATTTGCTGTGACTCTGCTTGCATGACAATTAAGTCAATAAGGGTTCACTGAAGTTAAAAATGGGTCTATTTTTCCATGTTTTTCCCCTCCATAGAGCTGCAGAAGTAGCTAATCTGCATTCAGTCCCCAATGAGGATGAAAACTCATTGCACATAGACGAAAAATGTGACATAAAACCATTATATTTTGATGGTACTCTCACTGGAATGTTCCTATGTTGCAATTAAGGTTACAGCAAAAATTGTAATAACAAAATCAAGTTTTAGAGTACATTTTTTCCTCAACATATCCAGTCATCTTTTACTTTCTTGGACTCCCACTCTCAGTCACACCTCAGGTTTTGCAATTTACACAGATGTATGGAATAAAGGCCCATCAAATGCTCAAAGATTTGTCTTTTGTCTTTCTAGTCCTCATCACTCATTAATGAAACTCGCAGACATGGCTTTGACTGTTTTCATTTTTTTCTCCTCCACTCCTCCTATTTCATGTTGCACAAAGAGCTGTGAAACAAAGACTCATCAAAGTCATCATTACACTACATTTATCTGCACAGAACTGCCTTTCTCATCTGTTAGCCTTTTTAAACATTCCAAGTCCTTCTGTAGCTGGATTCCCTTTTATTATTTTGGCTTCCTTGTCACCCATTGCTGACTATTTCTGCAGTTGCCCTCCTCCTTTTTTCCTCCTTGTCTATTTTTTCTTGGCCAAACACCACTATGCATAATCTTCCATTTGTTTGAATTCAAACAAAGTAGCACTTTTTGATATTGTTAGTAAAATTAAAATTTTAAATGAGTTATGGTTTGCATTGATTTTCATCTGTACAACCTATTAGTTTCTTTTTTTTTTTTTACTTTCAAAGGTTGAAAAATATTTTCTGGCCAAAAATTTATCTATATTTTTAACAAAGTGTAAATAAAAAACTACGAGATAACCTGATTTCTTGGCATGAGATTAACTGCAAAAAGCCATTTACAGAACTTTTTTGTAATACACCATAGTTTTTTATAGGTGAAATGCAATAGGTTAGCAGTGAAAAATGAAAAACTAAATATATGTAAGATGGTAGCGTTACCCAGAGTTCTCTCATAGCACACCTAAAGTACAATGTCTCAAAATCATTCTTCTAACTCATGACTTAGCAGTTACTTCATGACTCACCGGCTTTTGATAATCTGCCTTTAAGACCTTTGTCACCTTTAAGTGTCCTGCTAACTGGGAAGTTTTCCCTGGCTTCATCTTCTATACTCCCTGCTGGTGGATATTTATACACACTAATAAAATCTCCTTTGAGCTTTCTCTTCTCCAGGCTGTTTAGTAACAGTCCTCAGCTTCTCCTCATTTGTCAGGTGCTCCACTTCCTTAGTCATCTTCATGGTCCATTGAACATGCTCTGATATGTCCCTGTCTCTTTTGTATGGGGAAGCTGGACACTAGATTCAGCATGTGTCTCACAAGACCTGAGCAGAGGAGAATCATGTCCCTCAACCTGCTGGCAATGCTCTACCTAGTGCAGTCCAGGAGGCTGGTGCCTGCCCTTGCCATGAGTGCACATTCCTCACTCATGGTCATCTTAGTGTACTCCTGGATCCCTAGGTCCCTCTCTGCCAAGATATTTTTCAGCTGGTTGGCCTGGGGTTGTTCCTTCCCCAGAGACAGGAGTTGACATTTGCCTTTGAACTTCATAGAATCAGAGAATCATAGAATGGTTTGGGTTGGAAGAGACCTTAAAGGTCATCTAGTTCCAACCAGGTTGCACAAGGATGTATCCACCTTGTTCTTAACACTTCCAGTGATGAAGCATCCACAACTTCCCCGGGACACCTGCTCCATTGTCTTCACCATCATAGTGAAGAACTTCTTCCTTATATCTAATCTAAATCTTCCCTCTTCTTGTTTGAGCCCATTACCCCTTGTCCTATCACTAAAAACCTTTGTATTGAGGTGAGATGTTAGAAAGTCATGAGCAACATATTGACAATGTTAGACTGACATAGCCTTCTTGTTGAAACACATTGGAGTTAATTCTAGTTCCATGAGAAAAAAAAAAAATGTCCAGCAAAATAATAGAATCTGTAGCTTTAAAACTAACATGCAGAATTAAAGCAGTGTATAATAGGATCATGACTGATCACTTCTGGTCTAACATAGCATATGTACCACATTGTATTCTCCACAAGAAAAAGGAGACATATTATTGGAAGCTCTACTAAAAAGGATTGTGAATGTCAATAATTTTTTCAAAGTATCTGCTGGTACAGTGATGTCAGTAACATCAAGCTGAGATGTACCACCCAAAACAGAGCAGCCACAATAAAAATACAAACTACCTCTGACATGAACCAAGATTATACGCAACGTGTCCTTGTCCTAAAAGCTGTTATCACCCTTCAAAAGATCCTTTCATACTGTTGGTTTAATTCAAAGCTCTGAACCTCATCAGTGATTTTTGCCTGAAGCCAAAAGCACCGGTCAGTTACTGCTGCATTCTGATGCTTACTAGTGAAAAAGAAAAGGTTACAAACTACGGTTGCTGGAATAACAATCCAAGCAGAAAAAAAAAATAGTGTTATTATTTCCTCCTACTGATCTATTCCCTTTTGCTGCACTGCTTTGTCATCTACAGGCAGTCAAAATGTGCAGGATCAATATAATCTACATACTTAGCAGAAGTCTCATGGGCTTTCCCTTTATCTGTATGAATAACAGGAATCCCAAGCTGCTGCAACAATAGATGTGGGCTGCTGGGCTTCCCTTGGTGCAGCCCTGGGGAAGCTACAGCAACCTTTCACCTGCGCTTTCTCTAGCATGCTGCACTTTGAGATGCTTTTTTCCAGCATTAGATGAATACAGAGAGTGTGGTAGGAGCAGTATTATGCAAAAAAAAGTTGATGTCTTGTAAGTATATCCAACATGGTTTTCAATAATTAAATATATATTTATAAGCTAACCAATTTCATTTGCTAACATTCAGACTTAAAAAACATGAATGTTTCTAAAATGTTTGTAAATTTTTCAGGCTACTCTATTTTTTCCTGCATTGCTTAATAAAGCTTAATAGCGCTTCTCAAATTAAACTAAATTAATATGCCAGCTGTACCCAGCTTTGAGCACACAAAACCCCCAATGGTTTATAATAAATTAATACATATGGTTATGGTACATCTTAACGTGAAACTCTCATTTGCATGTTGGATGCCAGAATCTATTAGTTTTGCTTCATAGTTCTTACACTAACTTTATCTCAAGACATCACTCTCCCTGCCGATAAGTACAATTAACTACATATTAATTTGCCCTAAGTGGATTTTTGTATTCTGGTTTGTAACTGGCAGATACATGTTTACTAAAGAACTGTTCTAAATTCCAGTATTTTCTTATTGCCATGCTAAACTTGTAATCCCTCTCCTCTGTGGGTTTCTATTATCTTGTTGTGACTTGCATTTATTATTTTTTTCAATTTAGGACCTCTAACAGTTAACACAGGCACTGTTGCTTTAAATGGGCATTAGTTTGGTTACAACATGGACTCGAGGCTTGACTGCAATTAAGCATGACGTAAGTGTTTCCAGAATCACCATCTCAGCAGCAACCTCTCTTTTTCATTTGTCATCCACTAAAAAGCAACACTGGAAGCACAAATACTGTCAATTATTTATTGAGCTTTAAATTCTAGCAAGGACCAGACAGGAAGACATCATAACTACTTACAGTGCAGATGACAAGATTAGGATGAAAAAGTCAGATCATCTGTTGTGGTTAGTATTTCAGTTCTGGGTTCCTTTTCAAGTATGGATGTCTAGGGCAGTTGGGTATACCACAAAATACCCTATTTGGCTTTCAGATTCTGGTCTAAAAGGGTGCAGTCTCCCTCAGTCTCTCTCCTGTGTCGTATCTGCCTGACTTGCATAAATGTCTCTCATATTCTATGGCAATTCAGATGACACTAAGCACTCGTGTGGGCAATTGAGAGAAGCCATCAGTGGGTGAAAGGGAGATTAAAGGTAAAATTCAGCCTGAGACAGAAAACTTCATTTAGGTGTTCCCAGATGAGTGAGGTGTCCAAGTTCCCTCTGCAATCAAAACAGAGTTATTCAACAGAGAGGTTCATTTGCCTAAAAGCAGGTCACTAATGTTAATTTAGAAATAACTGGCTATCCTCCCTGACCTCTACCTGTTACCCTAGATGATTGTTCACTGTAACATCTACCAGCCATCTGAGCTGCATCTAAGCAAGCATCTATCCAGCTTGGGTAACTAGGAGAATCCAAAATGACTATTATGTTCATTCATCTGAATACCAGCGACTGATCCTGTTCAGCTCTAGGCTTCACTGACCATACTTATGCATGAGGTCTGGCTAGGATGGGGTTAACTTTCCCCATAGCAGCCATTATAGTGCTGTGCTTTGTATTTGTGGCTAGAATGGTGTGGGTGACACACCAGTGTTTTGGCAACTGCTGAGCATTGCTCACACAGCATCGAGGCTGTTTCTCCAACCCCCCGACACCCAGCAAACAATAGCATGGGGATGGACAAAGTTTGGGAGGGGACATAGCCAGCACAGCTGACCCAAACTGACAAAAGGGGTATTCCATATTGTATGACATTGTGCTCAGAAGTAAAAGCTAAGAGGAAAGAGGAAGAGTGGGGTATTCGTTATTTAAACATTTGTCTTCCAATGCAAGCACTATATGTATTAAAGCCCTGCTTCCCAAGAAGTGGCTGGATTATCACCTGCTGATGGGAAGTAGAGAATAAATATTTTTTGCTTTGCTTTGCTTTCATGTGTGGCCTTTGTTTTCCATTATTTAACTGCCTTTATTTCAACCCATGATTTTTTAATCTTATTTCCTCCCCTCGTCCCACAGAGGAGGAGGAGTGATAGGGCACCTGGAAGCCAGCCAAGGTCCATCCACCATAACTGAGCGTGTACTGACATGTAGAAATCTAAACATAAGCAACCTATCCTAGGAGTACAAATACCTTCAAAGATTAAACTAAAAACTGTATCTGTTATATGTGCTAAAGGTATATGGGTTAAAGTTCTATAAATACATAAATACACACACTTATAGGTATAGGTAGCCATATGCATATATGTATAAAAAGAAAAATAAAGGTTTAAAGTAATGAGAAGCATACATACCTAGAAATGGCCATTTTGATAGAACAGTGCTAATAAAAATACTCCCACCACAACATATTTATGCTACACCAATATGTAGCATTTGGGAGTCCATGGAGAACTCTAGCAGAGTAATGTCACCTTTCCTAAACAGTTTTTCTAAACAGAACACTATATAGTGAGAGTATTTTTGTGAAGCTTAACTCTTATCAATTTCAAACATCACTTTACAGACAGAAGTTAAGATATTCCTATATCCATCAACTATCTGTCAATGTTTCAGGACAGCTATAAAAGATAGAGACAGTTAAACAAATTAAATACAGTTAGTCTATTTTTGTGAGTATTAGCTTTCAGTGACAGTGAATTTGCCATTAGATCATTATTGGGCAAAGTAGCCAGAATATAATTACAGCATTGTTACACCTTTATATGGGAATGAGAAAAACTATGAAGTCAAAGATGTAACTGTGATTATGATATATTAGACACTTCATGAAAAGTAATGCCTAATTCATTAACAAATTAGACAACTTAATATTTGTTCCCAATATTGCATCATCTCTCTAATGATTTATTAATTTACAGCATTGAGATCAGCAGCTTTCTGCTCTGCAGAGAGCACAAGGTAGGTCTTCTGGAAGAACAGGCATGTCTGAAGAATACTCTGGAGACTTCAAAGGAAGCTATGCCTTTTTTGGGAGCCAGCAAGCCACAAGGTATTAGACATGTGATTCCACAGCTGAAATTGCAAAATTGTCAGACAGAAACATTGTAGCAAGTATTTTGCCTTTTAAACATTTTTCTACGTTGAATGTTGGATGTATTTGGAGGAGCCAAGGTTGATTCTACTTACTGTAGAGAATGAAACTGAACTTTAAGGAATGTGACCAACACTCAAGCTGCATCACTGGCCTCATGAACAACCTAACAAATCTTGAAATGACCCAGGAAAATCTTTGTTTTTCCATTCCCTGATTCAGTGACTACTTATGTTTTCAGTTGAGAGAGTCATCAGGTAAAACCACATTGGAAGAAGTCACTGGGACCAAGACTCTTCCTTTCCAAGGTAATGACTTCTAAATCAGGCTCCAATTTCCCTCACTTCTCCTTATCTCCTGAATCTTGCTTTCTGTTCTGACTGTGCCCAGATCCAGAAGGGCTATAGAGAATGCTATCACCACTTGCAGCTTTCAGGTAGGCACTCTACAGGCAGATATGAATCTTCTTGGACTGAGAAGGATATTGGATCATGGTACTTTAGTTCCGTCCAGTAAATGTGAAGAGCTGGATGTTGATGCCTTTGCTGGGCTTTATCATTCTTGAAGAATTAAATTACTGTCATGTTGCCTTCAGGGAGTTAAACAGACCAACACATCTGAAGATTCTGACCATCATGACAATTAATCTGAATAACCTGCCCAAAATTCTGTTCAGCTCTGCTGAGCAAGCTGAGCCCTTCTTATTCAAAAGAGTTATTGAGAAGCATTGGCTAAAGGCCAAGAAAAAAACAACCTGGAGGCTCCCGTGAAAACTAGGACAACGTGGAGATTACCATGAGAACTCGTAATGGTGGCTTTGCTTGCATCAATGCACAAGGGTATTCAGAAACTCAATAGTCCTTCTAGAAATGGTCTTGTTTTCTACCACCCCTCTGGTAACCTTAGCTATGGTGTCTCAGGAGAAGGCAGCTGGGAGATGTCACCACCTCAGAGACATGGGCCAAGAATTAATTACGGATGAAGGGAGGATGGAAAAATGCGACACTTTTGGCAGGCTCACTTACAGAAGGAAAATCCAGAACTTTTGGTGGAAGGTCATCAAGTTTTTCTAAGACTTACGAATAAATAAGTAGTAATACTTGGTTAGTTGCTACATTGTGAGCTTTCCTGCTATTCTTTTAACAACAACAACCTCTGAAAAGGACCATTCACCTTTTGTATCTATCTGCTGTAAACACTCAAAGATCTCCCAGGTGGAGGTAATATATCCGTGCAAACACTACATTAACTGTTATGACCTGGATAACTTACTGATGTTATTCTTTCCCATTGCTTTCCCACAATAGTATGTGTTTTGTAGCAATAATTCTCTTCATGGTCCTGGTGGCTGAGGTGTTAAACTCTTCAAGAAGTCATTGTCATTCTGAAGTTGGAGGGTCTATATTCTGTTAGCTATGTTGCAAGATAGCTACAGGGTAATTAATCCATCCAGTAAACACTTTTCTGAGGTAGATATCTGGTAAGTCAGGAGATATATGTTGAGAGACTGAGATTTTCAGTGGGACAGTAATATTTTATGAGTCATAATATGAGTCGTGAGACATCATTATGAAATTTAAAGGATGACAGAGGATATGTTAAGGGACTCCCTTTCTGAGCCCTGGCAGCAGATGAGCAGCAGCTCTTTCTATTGTGAAACATCTGGTCGTTCTTTGGAGTTTAATATCTATACAAATGGATCTTTTCAAAATCAAAATAGAAAATTAGTCACATGCCTTCTAAATTTCATGTTTTGACATGGCAAAAGTGAATAAAGAAGAGTCTCTGTTTGTTACAGTCACACAAAAGTTGGTGTATATAAATTGTACATAGCGAAAATATAAAGTTGTAGCTAGCGAGTATGACAATAGAATCTAATAACCTTTTAGCCTATATTCTTTGCCATTAGCATGATACAAAGCATGCCTTACACTGCATATGAAAATAAATTGCTGTCTCTATTAGAATGGAATAGCTAAAGTGAAGAGTTTTTTAAAAAATTATGGCCTTCCTGTGATACAGCCAGTATAATTTGCCTTGTTCCAGCACTTTGTACAGTTTGAGTTTTACCCTAAATCACTAAATTTCATCTGAATAATAATTACTCTTTTAGCATCAGAAATGTAATTTTTTTAAGACTTCCACCAATTCTCTAGGGAACAAAAACACTTCACAGGCCATGCACCTAAATACAACAGTTTGAATTTTAAGCAACCAGCATTTGCAAGGAAATGAAATGCAATCTAAAAAACAGGACGTTTTCAAAGGAGTTATTTGCAGAATAATAAGGCTTACTGGGAACTGCAATGTGCTCTGGGAAAAACGACAAGTAGTGGGGAAGTTCACTGAATGGAATGCTCATTATTTGCCCAGCTCTAGTCACTAGCTCGCAAATTCTGCTTACACAAGGGAAGCACTCCTTAGTGTCCTGTAACATTAACAAACCCCTGTGACACAACAAACCTTTGGTTTTAGGCACACTTTGGTTTTAGGCAAGCACAGAGCTTAGGTTTCTGTGTGAGACACCCTTCAGAGTTACTGTTTTCAGCTTTGTACCTTCTGTGACAAAGAGCACCATGAGTAATGTAACATTTTCCACAGTCTGACTGCTCTAAATAGATGGAAAAAAGTAAGGAATTTCCTGGCTCAATGGGATTTTTATTAGTTCCCATCCCATGTCTCTTTATTTTCTGACCAAGCTGAGCATTTTAAAATCAGTTTTCCAAGCTATTGTTGTTAGAGAGCTGCTCCAAAATTCAACTCCTCTAATGAAGTCACCTTCTAACATTTTCATTTCTTTTGTTGTTTTTTGTTTGTTTGGGGTTTTTTGTTGTTGTTTTTTTCTTTTAGTGAGCCATTTGTATCCATCTGTTCTTATTCCAGTGTTGTCCTTTAACTTACACTTTTATAAATGTCCTTAACTTCTTGATGCATTTACACTCTGCTGTGCAGGGCTGAGCATAGTCAAATCCAAAGCCTTCTGTGGTGAACCGACCACATGATTTTTTTCTGCCTTATTAAAACAGTGAGCAAAAAAAACCTCAATTTCCCATAAATCTATTCGGCATAAATCCTCCAGGAAACCGGAACCGAGATAACGCCAGCCATAAATATCGAAAAAGAAAACAAACTCTCTCTTTTCCGCCTCACTGCACAAAGGGAGCACATCGCTCCTGCTGAGTGCAACCCCCCCCTCCTCCCTCCGCCGCTGCTGGAGAGGAGCGAGGAGGAGGGGGGGGAAACTGAACTGAGCTGTCAGCGCAGCCCCCTGAAGAAACTAAGCAGTTAGAAAGAAGGAAGCAGCTGCCGCGGAGAGCCGC
>VZZY01021428.1:0-15214 GCA_013400335.1 Eurystomus gularis | reverse complement strand
GTGCTGCCAGGAAAAGCCACTCCAAACTGCAAGAGAAGGAGAGAGAGAAAAGCTACAAGCTGCTGACGTCACTGGAAACAGTCCAGGTCTGCCGGTCGGACATCGTCGCCGTTCCACGGAGACCATCACCAAACGCCGAAAGGGCACATGCACGCACACACACGCACCATCCACACATACAGGTCGTATCTTGACATAATTAAGTCCTTATTTGCCCTTATCTCTCGGTGGGTGAGAGAGGGAGTGAATGGGTGGGCGTGGTGTTCTTTAATATTGTAATATTTCCATAGAGTAAATAAGGTTTTATTTGAATATATTTAGTAATAAACTTGTTAGATACTCTTTCGGTCTCCGTGTCTGCTTGCGAGCTTGGTGGAGAGATGTCCCAATTTACCCTCAACCCTTCTCCCTTTGGGAGGTGGTCGGACCTCTGCGCGCCCGACCGCGACACCTTCAAATTAGCAGAGCCTTCAAATCTGCATTTAATTTTAATAAGTGTGTAACAGACTTGTCTAAGTTGGAATTTAAGTACATACAGCTTCATATAGATAAGTGAAATCTGTTTTTAGGGCAAAATATTTATCTGACAGTTGGGCCTTTTCAAACATCTGTTTAATCCACATTGCAAGCTGGTGTAAATACCCACACAGGAGAAATAATTTACAAGGATGGGATTTTACTTTATGGATATTTTTCTAATTTTATGCATTTGGGCTAAATTTTCATATCAGGTTATGTGACTAAAGAATCATCTCCATGAACACAAAGGAGCACAGAGGAGTAGTGATGGGCACAGAGTGGTTCCAAATAACCCCATCAGAGGCAAGAGCTCTTGACCTGGTCCCTCCTGGGGTTGGCCCAGGTAAGCCTTACCCTCATGGATGGCTGGAGATGGTACCCAATACCATGGTGCAGTGGGAGAGCACCTTAGAGACTGGCAAGGTCACTGCCTATGGGTGTCGTGGGTTGAAGGGGAACAAGATTTTGGATTGCACAAGACTTACTATGACGTGTCTAATGGAGAAACAAAAGGTGAGTACAGGAGTGGATCAAGGTAAACGAATGTGAGAAAACAGAGGAAATGGTACAAAAAGGGCCAGTAGTCTGTAAATAGTGCATGTGTGTGGCCACACTCCACAATTGATGGACACAGTCTCACTCGTCTTCTGACTGAACTCCATTTCCAGATATTTTCTTGGGTGAGGGACTCTCTATTCTGCATATGTGCACGTGTATCGGGCTCTGAGTGCCAGTAAATGGGGTGGGACCGGGGGTCATAAGGGTCCATGTGTCCATGGTGCCAGCAACTAAAATGATACGCACATCATGTGGGTGTGTATGTCAGTGAGTGATGAGAAGCAAACATAAAGCTGTATTGGCCAGCAAGTAGGACTACACACTTAAGAACAAGTATCAAGCTGGTCATAATTCTGTGCTAGACACAAGAGGGACACAAGAGGGACCAGGGTATCCAAGCCAGTGATTGCAATCACAGCCATAGGTCTGGATCAGCTCCTGGAGAGATCCATTGTATGTGTGTGTGAATGAAGTGGTCTCTGCCAACAGCTGGAGTAGGGATGTGGCCTCAGGGGTTGTCATATCCAGATGCCAGCAACTGGAGAGAATGGGATCTGTGGGCTTCTACTAGACAGACTGATCCCAGCTGCTGAGAGGATCCACACTTCACATGTGTATATCTAATTTCCACTAACAGAACTTCATCCTTATGAGGTGGAGCATAAGACTCTTTAACATGATAGTGTTTGTGTGAGTGCTGTGTTTCCTTTCTGAGTTCGTAAGTGTAACCAGGCATATGCATATGTATAAACATATTGAATATGTGTATCTGTATATGTGTATACCTGTATGGCACACAAGTTCCTCCTCACTCTTGGCTGGACCTGGGAACCACTGCAGCTGCCTCATCTGTGTCAGACTACTGCATTAGGAAACTTGAAACATGTTCCAGAGGTCTTTGATTTACTTTCAACATGCAAAATAATCAAAATAGCAAAAGCGTTTCTTAAATATGAGTTTGGGGAAAAATATGTGAGATCGTCAAGGTCTGTTGAAGGCATTAGAGAAAGGCAAATTGATTTTTGCTTGAGATACGTGTTTTGACATTGTTTTTTAAAAAGAGTTAGTTGAATTTGCCCAACACTCTGTGTTCAAAAGCCTGACAAACCCAGCATTTTCCTCAGAGGAGACTGAGCACAATATATGTGTATGTACATGAGCAGAGAAACTTAAATAAATTTGCACAGAGATGTACACATATCTGTTTGATGGATGCTGGAAAAAGCAGGAGAGATTATTCTTGCAGTGCATGACCCTGAATATGTGCAGTACTGAATATAGGGGTAATTAAAGCTTCTGCAGCTACCTGAGCCACTCTACATCTACAGGCACCAATTCATTCCTGACCCACCTGAGCTTTCAAAGACTTGGCTTGGCAAGAATAGCAGCATTTGTACCATATGTGGCACTTCAGTAAAATGAAGAGATAGTGTCCCGGTTCAGCCAGGACAGGGTTAATTTGGTGAAGCCAGGCTATTCCATACCATACTGACATCATGCCCCGGGGCCAGTTCCAGTTCTGAGTTCGACTGGTCAGCTCCATCCATTGTGGTATCGCTTATTTTGTACATTGCTTTTCTCACTGTTGTTATTGCTGTTGTTACTGAGATTGTTTCTTGTGTGTCACTGTATTAAACTCTCCTTACCTCAACTCAAAAAGGCATTTTAAAACTTTTTTGTCTGCGGTGGGGAGGCAGTGGCAGCTGCCGGTAGGGACTGAACGACCACAGCTTTACTAAACCACCACAGATACTACAGAGGTTATTAGGCATATATTAGGTTTCTATGTATTAAACATACATGCAATGTGTGCAAGGGAGGTACGTCGCTACTGAAATTTTGCAGTGTCAAAGGTCAGGTATCAAGTAGGAGAAAACACAGGAAAAGTTGGTAATGGTGCCATCTTGTGTTTGACTTCTGAAAACGTTGCATAACTGCTGTGACAATCCATTTGTAACCAACTTTATGATTATATAGTGTACAAGAGATTGGAGCCTCAATTTAAGTTGATAGAGAAGAAATCAGGATTTGAGCCTTTATTCTGCAAGTCAGTTTGTGTTTAAACATTTGGTATTGTGTTTTAAATGAGTGTTAGGGATGATTAATGTAACAGAACTAAAATTGCACTAGCAGTGATTTTCTCAGTCTCTCAAGAAATCTTTACATGTTGCCTTTTATTTTTCTGGCGTATTCTAAACTGTGCATAACATTCCAAATCTAAACTCCAGAGAAACTTTACTGCAAGTGATTGCTATAAAATTTTCAAACAAGAAAGCCAAGTGAATGCAAAATCTTAGGGACATCAAGAAGGGCCTGCAAATTGCACAAATATTTCCCATCTACATCTTCATACCTAAAGTGACGTATAAAGGTAAGAAAAATACAACCTTCTGCAAACAAAAATAAAGCTAACAAGGCAGCACCAGGGCAATCTGGCTGCAAACACATAGGAAGTCACAAACAGTGCTTGATTTTAGTGAAGGTGATTTCTTTTGATGATAGGCTCACAAGATGCAAACTGTGCAAAGAACTATAAAAACATCTCAAGATCCAGATAAGCTCCATCATATACACAAAAACCCCAAAGATATTTCAATGCACACACACATCTGCCAGAATACTAAGAGATCTGGCCAAAGTAACAGTAAAGTTATGGGGGTTTTTACACTTTCCACAATTTTTATCTAATAGCAAACAGTCCTGGAATACAAAATATTTTGCATTTGAACATGGAAATCCCTTGATGAAGGGACAGAGTGTCTTCTCAGCAAGTCTGCTGATGATACAAAACTGGGAGGTTTGGCTGATACACCTGAAGGCTGTGGCGGCCATTCAGCAGGATTTGGACAGACTGGAGAGCTGGGCAAAGAGGAACCTAATTGGTTCAACAAGAATAAGTGCAGAGTCCTGCACCTGGGAAGGAGTAACAAAATGCACCAGTAGAGACTGGGAGGTGATCTGCTACAGACAGCTCCATGGAGAAGGACCTTGGTGTCCCGGTGGACAGGTTATCCATGGGACAGCAATGTGCCCTTGTGGCCAAGAAAACCAATGGTATCCTGGGGTGTATTAAGAAGAGTATGTCCAGCAGATGGAGGGAGGTCCTCCTCCCCCTCTACTCTGCCCTAGTGAGACCTCACCTGGAGTACTGTGTTCAGTTCTGGGCTCCCCAGTTCAAGAGGGACAGAGATCTACTTGACAGAGTCCAACAGAGGGCTACGAGGATGATTAAGGGACTGGAACACCTGCCTGAAGAGGAAAGGTTGAGAGACCTGGGGCTTTTTAGTCTGGAGAAGAGAAGAATGAGAGGGGATCTAATTAATGTGTATAAATATAGGAGGGCTGGGTGTCAAGAAGAAAGGGGCAACCTTTTTTCACTTGTGCCCTGTGAGAGGACAAGGGGCAATGGATGCAAGCTAGAGGACAGGAAGTTCCACCTCAACATGAGGAGGAACTTCTTTCCTGTGAGAGTTCCAGAGCACTGGAACGGGCTCCCCAGAAAGGTTGTGGAGTCTCCTTCTCTGGAGACCTTCAAGACCTGTCTGGACGTGTTCCTGTGTAACCTGTCCTAGATTCTATGGTCCTGCTTGGCAGGGGGCTTGGACTTGATGATCTCCAGAGGTCCCTTTCAACCCCTAACATTCTATGATTCTATGATTTATTTCGTAATTTGTACTTAGGTTGTGTATGCAAATACCAGCTTCAGAAATTCAAAGCATATGCGCAGCTTGACCCTAAATGTGAACTTAACCTGATTTCAGTGGAAATAGCTCAAGGCCTGTTTTACTTGGATGTCTATTATTCAAACAGTATTTCAGCTATATTAAATAGTTGAGTATATTAAGTAATTAACTGCATGGTATGACAGATAAGGCTGCACCAGCTACTGAAAAACAAAACAAAACAATCACCCAAATCAGTTTTTGTTAAGACCTTAAAATAAACAGTTACTTGCTAAAATTTATAATGGCATAAATTTGTTGCATCCAGTTTGCTGATGGATTCAAGGAAAGAAAGGGTAGCTTATAAAACTTATTTTTTTGTCCTGGCTGCTACTGTTTGAATTGAAAATCTCTGGATGCAAAATGTTTTACAATGCAACATATCCTCCTAAAGGAGGCTTTCAGTGTGGCAATAAGCAGAGTATGTTATCCTTGATCTGACCATATACTCCTGTTGGACAGAGTTCAGTAGCACTTGGCTGGGCAGTATTCTTGTTTTGCATGGAGTAAATTGTGACCTCTTGCAAACCACAGGCTTTAATTTACCTCTTTTCTAATGTTGCTAGATATGCTTGGTGTATCCTTCCCATCAACTTTTTATTTAAATAAGCATTACAAAAGCCAATCCATATTTCTATTAATATTAATAAGAATGTGATTGCAACAACTATGGTATAATCGACACAAGTTGGTTTCAGTGATAGCAGCCTTGATCAGCTGATTCTCCATCACTCTCACAAATGTTTCTGGGTATTTTTCCATAATGCTCTGAGGGCATGGGGAAAAACCGTCTGGCAAGTGATTAACCTGATATTTTCCCTATTTTGAAGTTGTCATAACATCTACAAATTACTTCATCATGGCAGTGGCTAGAAAATTGATGAGTTTCACTCCTGCACTTATTGAAAATGCTACTTGTTATTCCCAAATCCCTTCACCCCTCCTCATTTTGTCCCAGTACTCACCAAGGCCCAGCTCCACAAACTCCTTTAGTCCCTTAAACTGCCTGTAGAGTGATTGCCTTTGCATTGTGTTATTCTCTCTCAATTAAAATGCAAATTAGGAAGGAACAGTTTGAGACAAGGTGTAGTTTTGTGGGGTTTGAGGGTTTTTTGTTTGTTTTGCTTTTTGTTTGCTTGCTTGCTTGTTTGTTTTTTTAAGGGTTTTTTTTTTCTTTTAAGGGCCCCTCAAGCTCTACCACAGATCTGAACTTTCAGCAGCTTTTATGGATATTCTTCTTGGATTCTTGGTCTACTCTCATCCCCACTCTTTAATAGTTATCTTTTTAATTTATCAGACTGTAGTGGGTCTGGCTGAGCTGGTTTTCTGCACAGCAGCTCTCATGGTGCGGTGTTTTGTGCTGTGAGCTAGAAGGGTGCTGATAACCCACCCGTGTTGTGACTGCTGCTGAGCAGTGCTCGCACAGAACCAGGGCTCCTCCCAACATTTCCCCCCTGCCATGGGATAGGGTGGGCAAGATCTTGGGAGGGGACACAACCAGGACATCTGACCCGAACTGACCAAAGGGATATTCCATACCATATGACGTCAGCTCAGCTATAAAGCTAGGGAAAACGAGGTTGGGGTGGGGGGAGGGGGGAGCATTCCCTTGTCCTCCAGAGCAACCACTACATGTCTTGGAGCCCTGCTTCCCAGGGAGTGGCCAGACATTGCCTGCTGATGGAAAGTAGAGAATAAAACTTTGTTTTCCTTTGCTTCCACACACAGATTTGCTTGGTTTTGCTTCTATTATTATTAAACTGCTTTTGTTTCCCATCTTATTTTCCTCCCTTTTTTTTGCTCTGCTGAGGAGGGAGAGGGGAAAAAGTAGGAGGGAGTGATAGAGCGGCTTGGTGGGCATCTGACACTCAGCCAAATTTAACCCACTACACTGCCTTTTAGATTTATTTAGACAAATTCACCAATGTTGGTACCTAGCAGAATATATTCAGGGGATCTTCTTATATTTATAACCTAGTTCCAGAGCAGGCACACAAAACAAAATGGCCATATTTTTATGAAACTAAGTTATGTTCTGATTTTGGAGCTGCAATTCACTTTTTGTCAAGGTATACATGAAAAACACATTTGGAAATAGCCCTGATTTTATTAGTTAAGGTTTAAAAAAAGTGGTTATTAAGAATATTTGTACATGTATTTGTGTGGAGAAATTGAAGCTCATATTATTTTCAATAAATTGTAAATAAGACCTTTAAGATCTTTCCTTGAGGAAAAAAAAAAGACAAAAAACCAAACCATGCTGTGCTAAGAAGTACAAAGATCACTTCAGTGTTACGGCATGATGGAATTTAGCTGACTGTTAATATTTATGAAATATTGAGTGAAGCATCTGCCTACTGACCTGAAAATCAAATGAAGAATCTATAGATAGTGTAACAAAGTATTTAAAACAATATGGCGCAGGGAAAAAAAAAAAAACAACAAACCAAAACAAAACAAAAAAACGTCCCTAACCAAGCAAAAAGAACCCAAACCAGCAACACCAACGAAATTCTTCTGTCCTTTAGAATACAAGAAGTACTGCAGTAGCTGGGGGGTGGGAGGGAGTGAAATGACATAGCCAGGCTCACTGATCTCTGCTACAGACTGTGACCTGGATGAAGCCACTTAGATTCACAGACTCAAAAGGTCTGTAAGTTCTGTACTTCAAGATTTCTACTATTTCAGTAGGTAGAACATCTTTAGAAATGTTAGCTGTTTGGAAGCCTGTAGCCTTTCAGTAGCTCCCCAGCACCTCTACAACAAAGCAGAGGTTATATATAAATACATTCAGTACTCAGATGTTGCTGTCTGCTGAAACACGCCTCAACAGAGATATAAATGTTTTTGTAAAGGTAACAAAGAATGACCTAGAAGGTTTGGGGATTTTAAGCTGTCTTGAAAAATTCAGTTGAGGAGAAAGAACTTAAAAATCACTATTTGAATTTTAATATGGATGCGAAAAAATATTTTCACATCTTCAACAAGTGGACCTCAAACCATTCCCTGCGAAGAATGATACGCATCTATGTGCTTGTGATGTAGCCCAAGGGGTGAGGAGGTTTAGGAGACATCATGCACTAACCTCCCTCCATACTTCACTGCAGCCCCAAAGTCCACATTTTCTATACCGGCTTCCTCAAGCTAGAACTCCAAATGAACTTAATTCAGTGGCTTTGCAATTGATAAACACTACAAAAAGAGGTCTTTTTATTATTAGTCATCATTTCCTAAAAACAAACAAACAAACAAAATCCAGCAAACAGGGTGATATCAACTAAGAACATGCATTAGCAGAAATGCTGCTCTGCAGATATTTAAAATGCCTGTATTCTTGTTCTGCTTAAAGCGTGGTGGGACGTCACCCCTCACAACTGGGCAAAATAAAAATCTATGAATTTTACAGCAGCAGAAGAAATAACATGATTGTTCTTTATGTGATCAATGTTAGTTAGAGAGAGCAACAAACCAATCAGCTCAGGAACGAGAAATTTCCATCAGAGAAACACTGAGGATACCGGACATATGGTGAGAAGACTGAGGAGGAGAAAATGGAGGTTTGTACAGGAGCAGTAATGTATCAATGTATCTTGGTTCTCAAAATTCTGTGCATTTAAAGAATGAATTCTGGCAACCCTCTTTGCCACTAAACTATTGGAGAATGAAAGCTCTCGATGAGATGAAATGTGTTTAAGTAAAGGCCTGCTGACTCACGGCTACATTACATCGAAAGGGTCTAAATATTTTATGAAGCATAAAATGAGCAATGAACTGTGTAGCATTTCAACACTTGCTTACAATTCCAGCAATTACAGACTAAGGCGCAGCAAAATTTTTAAAGGGAAGAGAGAGGGAGAGAAAGAAGAAACACCCTAAAACCCAGTACCGCTGGCTAAATAGCTTTTACAAAGAAGTCTGACTGAGTCGATAGAGGATCAAACTCTAGAGGGTAATATTAAGAGGTTTCAAGGCAGCAGAAGAACCTCACATCTGGACAACAGCACAAAACAAAGGAAAACAAATTTACTAGTTTAGGGCAGTTTTTTCATCATCAGATTGCAATTTCCCCAAGCCTAAGGGCAATGTGTAACAGGGATGCCACAGGCAACTCTGGCAGTGACTTGGTGCAATATACACAACAGGATCCTTTGGACATCAGATCTGTGCCATAAGCCATAAAGCTTCATGTTGTTGGATGTCAAATCGGTGTCATAAGCCATAAAGTTTCATGTTGCTTTCTTTGATCCCCATCACTATGGTGGCTGAGACAGGACTACAAGCAGTGATTGATATAATAAATCTGATCCAAGCAGCACTTCATAAATGAGCTTTTTACCTTACTCAACTTGAGAAACATACCGAAGCATGATTTTGGATCCAGTTTTCCCTGATGAACCTTCTGATGAGTTCTTTTGTTTCAATAAGTGCATAAATAACACTGGTCTGTGTCTAACAATTCTAATATAGTCCCAAATTCCTATTTTTTTCATTGTGACCTTCAGCCAAATATTCCACTAATGTTTGCAGCTCTATGGCAAATTAGGATCCCATCATCCACCAGAGCTTCAATTACCAGCTCTGTTGCAATTAACCCCAAAATTATTTAGTCAAAGTCACAACAAATGACTCCAGACTGTATCACCTGCCTAAATTTGGGTCTGGTAAACACTTCTTCCTAACTATGCTTTTGACATTGTCTACAGAGTTTGAGTATACGTAAAAAAAACCCTGAACTTAGAAACATAGTCTTATTTAATCTGAAAAAGGGCATTGCCTACTGTAACCTCCAGATGAAAAAGGTCCAACTTAAAAATTGGATCTAACTCTGAAGTTAGACCATGGTTTTTGACTGCCCTAAAATGGTGACCTTTTCTTGTATCTAATCAAATTCTTCCTTACTGCAACATGTGCGTGTTGCCTCCAGTTCTCTCCTTGTTCACCTCTGAGAAAAGTCTGTCTCAGTCTCTACATGCTCCCAGTAGGAAACTGCAGACAGCAAGAAGGTTTTTCTTCTTCTCTTCTCCAGCCTGAACAACTCATCTCTCAGCCTCTCCTCCCATATCCTGGCCAGCTTGGTGGCCCTTTGCTGGACTGTCTCTGATATATTAATTTCTGTCTTGTACTACAGAACCCCAAAGTGAGGAAAATGCTAGAGAAGTCTGAGAAGGGCTGAGTGGAAGGAACTGTAAGCATTAAAAAAATCTGTCCACCAAAGAACCATATAACCAGGCAAAACCAAATGGCCTTAAAAAAAGAAGGAAGCTTGAAGCTTTAGTACTTCTATAGTTTTAGGAAACCACAACTTCCTTCTTTACCAGAAGCACAGAATGAAATTTCTGACCAGCACCACAAAAATAAAAATAAATAAATTGATAAATTACTTGATTTAAAAATACATTAAAAAAACCAGGATTTACATCCAACATCGTGCTCACAGGACAGCTAAGAAAAGAGGATGAAACTGTGGGAAGAACCACTGTAAATACATCAGCGGCTGAATTTCTGGCTCCCACTGCTATAGTTGGTAATAACAGACCTTTCCTGATTCTGCTTACCTGTAGGACAGAGGCCATTTGGCTGCAGAAATCCTGTTGTAGCCAGTATTTCTGTTGACATTGGAAGATTGGTTTGGCTCTAGGTGAGTAAGGTGTCTCAGACTTCCTCCTCGCTTGGCGTGTTGGATCTGCACTATGACAAACTAGCTCATGCTTTAGAATATTTTAAGATTTCTGACTTGTGTTTGCTTTGCAGTTGTGTACAAACCTGCACTGTGTACAGTCAGTGATGGGGATATGAATTGTTCTCTGAGGAAGAGTATACTTTATATTTTACATATTTTTTCCTTCATATTTTGGATTTCAACAGAAACAAAACAGATGTGGACCAGTTAGGTCTGTAGCAGGTTAAAAGGCTGCACTCTACTGTTCAAAAACGATACTGCACAACTTTTCTAAAAGCAATCTATTCTTGAATGCTTCCTTTCTTTATGCAACTAAATTTGCATATCCTGCAGCTGAAAAAGGCATAATTAGTAATTTGTGATTAATTTAAGCTGGAGCAGCTATAAAAATCTTAGGTATTTACATAGTTCTCATAAATTAGAGTCACAAACTGTAATTTGCTAAATTGAAATTCTGCTAAAAGCTTGCATTTACATAGATGTTCAGATGTTAAAGTGTTGACACGCATTTTAAAATCAACACTGTTGGCATATTCATTATTCATGTCAATGAGCTGGAAGGTTTATTTGGGAAGTTATTTGGACAGTAAAATGTGATGGCCAGCAAGAAACTGCAATTGTAACCACTCTCAATCAATGAAAACATACATCTTCTTTATTAAGTGTTGAAAATGTTTCTATGGAAGATCTGCATGCATGAACATTGCCAAAAATGGAGCAATGCTGGTTGATGTAGTAGAATATCCTGGGCTACCCCATGGACCTGCTTCATATTCACTATTTGTAAGAAAAAAGATCAGGAAATGGGCTGCACAAACCGGTCTGGACAAGTTAACCCCTGGTGTGTGATGAAAGTTTGCAGATGAAGACAACAAACTGGGTGTTCACTTCAAGGATGTAATATGAAAAATGTAGGAAGTCAAAACTGTGTCATTTTAAGATGTGTCACTGCATCTTAATTCAGAATGGAAAGGTCATGTTAAGGTCTAGGAAAGCTCATTTCTATAATGCTGCAACTGTCAGTGGTACTAATGCAAATAGTGAGATGGTTAATGGTCTGAAAGAGAAACGTCAATGCCAGGTCACCCATTAGCTGACACAAGTCAGCACAGATCTACAGAGGCATAGCCATCTGTCATCTGATGTACCCCCCAAAATTAAATTTTACTTATATATGAAAAAATAGTGTTTTAGTATTTTAAAACACTGATATCAAGAGTCTCCTGGCTAGATCAGTGATTTTATTTTTATTTTCAAATAACATCCTGTGTAACCAGATACAACTAACTTATGACTAAGTGTCTTTGCATACAAACATTTGTACATCTATAGAAAAGTAAGATAGAGAGTTTCCTTCTGAGAGGTCAACATGGTTCGGTAAGAGCAGAAATTGATAAAATGGTTTTGAGATATGCCAGCTGTATAGATATGCTAACTGTGGCAAAAGAGGGAAAAGTAAAATGCTCAGTCAATGCTTAGTCATAGTGTCAAGTTCTCCCGACTGTCTTCAGAAATCCCTAGGAAAACATTTTTTTCCTGGCACTGCTATTTATCCACGCAGAACTAGCATGGCAACATCCTCTCTTTTAACCCAGCAGAGGATCTGAACAATGTTGCACAGATGCATCTCACTTGGCCTGAAGTGCAAACACTAGGAACAGTGTTGCTCTTGAGGCAGTGAAGGGCAAAGACAGTCTGCTCCAGACCCAGGTAAGATCATAGGTGGGCAGAAACTCCCCCTGAAGACATCTCACTCCTTTTTATCTCCCTCATTTGCAGAGAACTAGCTCTTTACTCATCCAGGGGCCTAAATGTTGGTGACATGGATCAACCCATTGTACTTCAGAGTAAAACAAGGAGTAAGAACTCTTGTGCTATTTTCCAAACTTTTCTTTTATGTTTTCCTCCCCTCTTTGAACTTTTCTTTGTTGAAATACTGCATATAGAGATCTCCATATACTCCAGCCCTTTACCCACAGACATGCCATACAAATTTATATCTATCTTCCACTTATTGGATTGCACAAGTGAAGCCTCATGACATTCTGCTAACATTGCACCCCTGTCCATGCATATATCCAGAGGTAATCTTCCAATAGGACCATCTTCTCTCTCTTGGGTTCCCTTTCTTCTCACCTACCCTGCCAAAGCCTTTACAACCCCTAGTAGCTGCACAGTAATGTATCCTTTGTTAAGTCACATCCTTAGTGAATGCAATATTAAGCAGGAGTGTTGATCTGCTTGAGGATAGGAAGGCTCTGCAAAAGGATCTGAACAGGCTGGATCAATAGGCTGAGGCCAGTTGTATGAGGTTTAACAAGGCCAAGTGCCAGGTCTTGCACTTCAGTCACAACAACCCCATGCAACAATACAGGCTTGGGGAGGAGTGGCTGGAAAGCTGCCTGGTGGAAAAGGACCTGGGGGTGATGGTGGACAGCCAACTGAACATGAGCCAGCAGTGTGCCCAGGTGGCCAAGAAGGCCAACGCCATCCTGGCCTGGATCAGAAATGGTGTGACCAGCAGGAGCAGGGAGGTGATTGTGCCCCTGGACTTGGCACTTGTGAGACCGCACCTTGAGCACTGCATCTAGCTTTGGGCACAACAGTATAAGAATGACACTGAGGTGTTGGAGTGAGTGCAGAGAAGGGCAACAAAGCTGGTAACGGGTCTAGAGAATCCGTCATATGTGGAGTGCCTGAGGGAGCTGGGATTGTTTAGCTTGGAGAAGAGAAGGCTTAGAGGAGACCTCATTGCTCTCTACAACTACCTACAAGCAGGTGGTAGTAAGGCTGGTGCTGGTCTCTTCTCCCAAGTAACTAATGACAAGACAAGAGGTAATGGCCTTGAGTTGCTCCAAGGGGAGGTTTAGATTGGATATTAGGAAGAAGTTCTTTACTGAAAGAGTGGTTAGGCATGGGAACAGGCTACCCAGGGAGATGTGGCACTTCAGGTCATGGTCTAGGCTTCAGGGAGATGTTAGACGAAGGTTGGATTTCATGATCTTAGAGGTCTTCTCCAATCTAAGTGATTCTATGATTCAATATGTGCATGTGCCTTTCTCTATTCCAAAAACCAGTGAAGCAGTGGTTTGTATACTAGAGTCCCATCAATGTTGAATTGAATCTGATACTCCTTAGGATTAGATCACAGTTATGAGCTAAGACAATGTCCTGGAAACTGGCTTTAATAGTGTCCTGGTTTGGCCAGGACAGGGTTAATTTTAGTGGAGCCAGGTTATTCTACACCATGCTGACGTCATGCCCCGGGGCCAGTTCCTGTGGGGGGGCAGTTCGTGGGCAATTCGCCTTTTGCTGTATCCGGGTGAGCTCGCTCCCTCGCTATTCTCTGTTATCAATTTTTTTTTTGTATTGTTCCTTTATCACTGTTACTGCTGGGTTTCTTTGTTAACTGCAAAAAAAATGCTTTTTATATGTTGTTTTCTTATATAAATATGTATATATTAAACCTTCCTTATCTCAACTCAAAAAGGCACTTTTAAACCTTCTTTTTCTTTGTCCGCGACCCGCGGCAGAGGGAGGGGGTGGGGAGCCACGTGGCTCGGCCACCCTCTTACTAAACCAATACAAATAGCAAACTCCTAACGGGTCCAACAGTATGGAAGAATATGGTCTGTCCAGCCAGAGCCAATGTGTAGTCTGATGCTTTGCACCGCAGTACTTATGACGGGGTTTAGCAGATGTGTGTGACAACAGCCAAGCTGCTGATTGTAGGTGTTGAGAATACATGTCAATGAACACAAAAATCCAATAGAATGGAAAAAGTTACATAAGAGATAATTTTTGAAGTAATAACTGTCTATTTTGATGTTATTTGATTTATGAAGTATTACATTTCCTTTCTTACTCTGCGGCACTTTATTGGAGATTGAGTCCCACAATCTAGTCTACTGTAAGCTCCTTAGAGAACAGAAAATTACGTTATCAGTGCTTAATTTTTGTGCACAGCTTGCCACAGTGACTGGCTTTCCTCAGAAGAGAAGCTGAGTTATTTGTTACTGCAAAGCATGCTGCTGATAAAAAGATTAGAGGTGATGCATGCTCATATTTTCACCATTACCAATAAAACTTAGCTCCGATGTGTTTAACTGTTCAAATCTTCACAGTGATCTGCTTTATAAAATGCCAGGCACCCAGGAGTTTGCACAGAAGTCAGCGGAAATAGTACTCAGCGGTTTTGAAAATAGATTTTGAAACTAGAATAATCATATAATCTAACATTTTTCATCTTATCGGCCTCATAAAATGTATTTAGATGCCTAGGCAAGATTTTACAGGCTTTTTTTTTATAGACAGCTGCATATTAAGAAAAATTAACATTGTCTCTAGTTTTTATTATTGACACTATTAAATACTGTTACAATGTTCAAGGGACATTTTATATTTTTAATCTTTTTTTCTTGGGGGCAGCATAAGATTTATTGACTTTTGCATCATTTGAGTTGTGAATTTCAGTACAAATTTACATCTGATTTTTAGTTTTTATATTGTTGCTTAAATACAATGGTCAAATGCAGCTTGCCAGAGGTTAAATACTGGTTTTTTATAAGATGTTAGGAGTTTTCGAACTCTTTGTTGTAGAGAAAAGAGCATATAACATACAATATACAGTAACAAAGTTTCTATTCAGTCTAAGAAATTTACAACAGATCCACCACCATAGATGAAGTAGTCAACACTCAAGGAGAACTAAATAATATTTTATTTTATTTCATTT
>VZZY01021427.1:52777-73518 GCA_013400335.1 Eurystomus gularis | reverse complement strand
CTTTCAACCAACAAGCTGATCAACACTCCCACTTGACTTGAGGTCATCCTGAGCAAGCTACGGACCAGCTCCTTTTTGCTTTGACTTCCCCAGCTGCAAATTGGGGCTCACTCATGTGTTCAGCTTCAGTTATAACCAAGCAAAACCATGACTGGGAGATTTTGATTCTTAAGACCATGAAATGGAAGGGCTGCTCCATCCAACGGTCTTGGTCTGTTTGGAAGATGGGTTTTGTTTTGTTTAGTTTGAAGATTTTTTTTTCACTGCATTCAGATGTTTGATTTCATTGTCTATCCTAAGGATCAGAAAATGCCTTGTTCTGGCAGTTAGTTCATTGACGTCCTTGATCTCATGTCTCGGGAGGAAAAAGGTACATCAAGAGAAAATGGTTCTTTATTGGGTGGATCTCCTTTAAAATCACTGAAGTATAACACAAGGTTTTCCTAATTGGGGTATAAACTTGATCTTTCTCCTGTTCTGAGTGTAAAATAATTTTCTCTGGGTATTTGCAGTTTCTTGGGAAAGGGGAGCAAATCACTCAAGTTGAACAATAGCTCCTTGTAACACAGAAAGTAATCTGATTTATACATAGTGATGTTTGTGTATGTTTGCACATATATCATCGGATGTGTTTAGAAGTGCTTTTAAAAGATTAGGGCCAAAGTCTTCCATGGTGACTTGTTGAAAACCTGGATTAGTTTCACGGAAGCAGTAGAATTACCTCTGATCAAGGTTGTTGGAAGGGAGCAGTGTTTGGTTCTTAGTCTATTAAATTGTTTTCTTTGCCACAGTAAGTGCTCCAGAAGCCTGTTTCTCTGGATTGTACAGGGGGATCCACTTTACAAACCACCTTCTCATGCTATCACTTTACAGCTGTGCTATTTTTTCCCATGCCACTGGGAAATCTACCTACTGGGCTTCAGGGATCCTAGAGGATGCCTTTTTTTTTTTTTTTTTTGCGGGGTGGAGTCCTTGAAGTCTTTCTTCAGCAGTTCTGGATATTGTCAAACCAGAACTCTCCTCTTTCCTCCTCTTTTTCTCTCTTGTCTCCATCATCTCTAAGGGTGCTTAATCTGTCTTAATCTGTAATGTGGCGCTGACACAAGTCTGCAGTTCAAACGGGGCATGGGGTTTTGTCATTGCAGTCTCTTAGAATCATAGAATCATTTAGGTTGGAAAAGACCTTTAAGATCATCTGATCCAGCCATAACCTTTTCCTCCTTTGTTTCTCATATGTGTAGAGATAAAGGGGAGCCTCAGATTGTAGTATTGTCCCAGGGGTCCTAGCTGAAGACTAGATAAGATTTTATTCATGTACTGCCTGGCACAACAGCTTTTTCCACACACTTCTTTCTTGTCATGAGAAGAAAAACTGCCTGAGAGGAAAGCCAAACCATCCAAAGGAGAGTTATTGGGCTGTGCTGCTGCCATCTGATGCAGTATTGACTAAATATGCATCGAAGTTAGCTCTACGCAGGCTGAAGCAAACATGACTTCATCCTGGATTTTATGAGCACTAGTGTGGCCAGCAGGACTAGGGCAGGGATCGTCTCCCTGGACTTGGCACTGAGGAGACTGTACCTTGAATACTGGGTTCGGTTTTGGGCCTCTCACTCCATGAAGGACCTTGAGGTGCTGGAGCGGGTCCAAAGAAGAGCAACGAAACTGATGAAGGGTCTAGAGAACAAGTCTTGTGAGGAGTGGCTGAGGAACCTGGGGCTGTTTAGCTTGGAGAAAAGGAGGCTCAGGGGAGACCTTCTCACTCTCGACAACTACCTGAAAGGAGGTTAAAGCGAGGTGAGAATCAGTCTCTTCTCCCAAGGAGCAAGTGATAGGACAGGAGGCAACAGCTTCAAGTTGCTCCAGGAAAGGTTTAGGTTGCATATTAGGAAAAATTTCTTTACTAAAGTGGTCAAGCCCTGGCCCACACTGTCCAGGGCAGTGGTGGAGTCCCCATCCCTGGAGGTATTCAAATGATGTGTAGAGGTGTCACTTAGTGGTGGACTTGGCAGTGCTGGGTTAACAGTTGAACTTGATGATCTTAAAGGTCTCTTCCAACCAGAATGATTCTATGACTCTATGACTTAAAGGCAGATCTAAGAGAACATTCTGGTGGTAACATGTGAAAAATGGAGCCTCTCTTGCCTAAAGAAGCAGAGCTTCTGAGGAGATGGGAGAAAAGTACATTCAAACCTGCTGGAGAAAGGAAGAAATATAATTTTCTTCTTGTCTGAGCTGGCAAGAAGCTCTGGTTAGATGCTAGTTTGGATAACTTCAGATCTCAATCTGGTTGCAAAGGGAAAACATGGTGTGGCATCACACATGACAGCTGTTGGAGTTATTGCAATTTAGATGCCTTTTGGTTTGAAATTGCTGAGAATCACTAATCAAATAGCTCTTTTGAGATTTCTAGCTGTCTGCTTTAGTGTGGCTATGTGAACACACAAAATGTGTCAACCAGCATCATACCAACATGTCCATTTCCCTACTTTAATATCCCAAGCTTGTGAAGGAGAGCAATACAGGGTCTATTCCATGAAAGGAGACAAGATGTTTTGTTCATGGCCTTTTGGCCCAGAGGCTGGTGTTCCCTCCTAGCTGAAACGTATATGGGGGAGAATTTTCAGCCCCTTGGACTCCTTCCATTTGACCTACTCCCTTATATTCTCCTGGTGGTCCCCAACCATTCATCTGCCATCAACCCTTCCCACTTCTCCCACCATTTTCCCAGCTCCTCTTCTTTCTCCAGTAAACCCAGTGCTTTTCTCCTCTGGTGTCTCCTCAAAGCCAATAATATTTCCACCTTTCCAGTACTGATGTCCCTCCTCTTAACTGTTGTCCCTACTTGCTACATCTTCTGGCATTAAAATGTAGAAGGGGAGATGAGGATTAACTTCCCCTGCCTTGTGAACATCTCAATCAATGAGTCCGGAGACTGTAGTTTTTCTGGCTTGGATCTATCCCTCACTGTAACCTTTTCACTGAGGCAATTCTGTAGCTCTAGTTTGCCAATGAGCTTTTTCTTCTGGGAAAACAGTGGAGAGGTCTGTGGCTCACAGATATGGGTTATTAGCAGGCTGGCCAGCAAATAGGAGCAACACCTGGGCTGGAAATGGCTTTTCCATCTGAACATCACTTGGGCTTTGCAGAAGTGTCTGTGAGAAGCTGCAGCAATAAATGCTGAAGAGCTGTTGTGTTTGGACCTCTTTGATCAAACACAGAGCAGGAAGCAATTGGTCTGAATTTTGTGCAAGTGAGCAAATTCTCTGTTTCCTGTTTTATCCCATAAGGAACTCTCTGTCCTATCTATGAGAAGGAGGGGTGAGGAAGAGGGTATATTGCACCTGTGAAGTTATCCTAGCTGACCAGAGACTGCTTTGTCCCAGTAGGAACACCCTTTGTTAGTTTTTTTTCTCCATCTTCTTTTTGTTTGACTGATATTAAATTTTTTCACCTAAAAAAATCCATTGATATTGGCACCATGGGAGAAGGACATCCTTGAACAGCTGGTGATCCCTGAGGTCCTCAGCAACATGCCCTAGGAAATCATTAACTGGTGTGAATTGCGTTGGGCTTCAGGCACTTGGCAAATGTTTTCTTCTGGAAAGGGCACGATTTGGTTGACTGCAGACTTCTTAGCAGATAGGAACATCATTACTGCAAGGGCTGAGCTGCTCCTGCCATTGGAGAAAGAAGGGAAAAGAGGAAGAGCTGGGATGCATAATTGTGAGGGAAGCTTAGACTTACAGGTCAGAGGATGGGAGACAGAGGCAATGAATAATGTTGTTGTCTCCTTAACTCCCAGAGGTCCACAGAGGAGCTGTAGCCTCTTGGTCTTCTGTCAGCAGCAAAGGTTATTGAGAAAGTTGTGGTGATGATGGAAATGCTTGGCTGGTGGTGGCATGCCTGGCTTTGCAGGATCCTGGCAGATGTGCAGGCAGCAGAGCCAAAGCTTTTCAGGTGCACTGGACATGCCCAAGGAGCTGCACCAACTGCTCTACCTCCACCATCTACTCCACCTCTAGAGCACAACGTACTGCATTCAGGCCAGCTTCCATCACATAGCTTGAGGGATGTCACACGTGGCTGGAGAGGAACTCACCACAGGACAGCAGATCTGAGACCGTATTCACCCTTTTGGGCTTTGACTCCAAAGTGACTGCAAGGCCATCTGGGTGCCTGGAATGGCAGGTCTGAATATGCCCTTTTTGCATTCAGCATCATGGGTTGAGTCCACCAGTAGCTTGTGCAGTCCTTCCTGCTGACCATTTTTTTGCATAAACACACCAAAATCAATCAACAGGAAGGTAATTTACTGCTTGTTCTGAGTCCCACACATAACGTTGAACAGTCATTGTTAGTTTTCACAGATGTTGATTGCTTCAAATTCCCTGGTTTATCCTGAAAATCACATTGCACTGGAATCCAGACCTGCACTCTGGGATACATCTCAGACCTTAAGAGGACATACAAATGTGAAAGCAAATGTAACGGACCCCTCAAGGGCTTTCAGGCTGAATTCCTCCTGTGCTGCCTTGTGGGACCTGTGTCTCTCAAAGGAGAGGGGAAAGCAGCTGCTGTGATTTGCTCCTGCTCTGAATACCCTGCCCTTCCAGCACACTGCACTGCTTTGTGTTCTTGCTTCAATCATATCATTCTGATGGTTGCTTTGCTGCTTCAGAGTCCATTTCTATGGCTTCTGGGCTCCCCAGTAGGGATGAACTGGTTTCTGAGTGAAAAACTCAACATGTTTCATGAACCTGCAGTAAACAACTCCTTGTGCTGGGGAAGCCATCAGGTTGTACTGACCATGGAAATATTCCTTTGCAAATGGGCTCTCAGAGAAAGTGGAGCATTTGAGGAGCTCTTTTTCACTTTATCTCTCTCTCTTTAAATTAGGGTTGTGAGCTGGCACTCAACTCCTGCTGTGAAAAAGTAACACACAAAAAAGAAGTACCTGAACTCAACTGAAAGCTGCTGCCACTGCTCATGACAACATGCTGTAATGTGTGCATCAGTTTCCTGAATAAACTCTAGGGGCCAACCAAAAAATAATAATAATTTTTTTAAAATGTTGTCATGTCCTTGGAAAGCATTGTATTTGCAGGGACAGGGTCTGTCTCCAATGAGAGGGGAGAGGTAAAGCTGTCATGGATTAATATAGAGCAAAAGGTTGTGTACTGGAGAGAAAAAGGCACCCCAAGCTTCTTCCAAAGAAGGAGGCAACAATTCCCATCAAGTCACCAATTGGTTGGGATTCTTTGCCTTATCATGAAGGGCTTCCTGTTGGGGTGTCTTCTTGCAAAGCTTCTTTTTAGCTTCTTCATAGCTAAGAGGTTTTGGCTTTGCTCTTCATTTTTACTGTGACGTCCCCACAGGTCATGCAGAAGTGGACCTACAGAGGGGCTGAGGAGCTCCTAGTCCACATGTAAATCCTCTACCCTCATTCCCTTGCCTTGAACTGTGACTCCAAAGGCAATTATCATGGAGTCAAAACTGGCTTCAGTAGCTCTCACCTTGCCCCTGGTTGCCATTCCATTCCATTCCATGGGCTGCTCCATTCCCTCCTACAGCTTTAAAAAACCTTCTTTTTTTGGTAATGTTATTTTTGAGTGGGAGCAATTCACAGGTTTAGCGCCAGACCCCCAGCCTGCTGCATGGGGATGACTCAATGTGGTAACACGTAGCCAGATGGGAAAAGTACATTGGGGTGGAGAAGAGGTGGAGAGAGAGTAGTTATATGTGCTTTACCAGCCAAAATACGGCTGGTATTTTACCACCAGCTAAGGGAATATGGTTGCTGCTGAGAGAAGTCTGTCTCCCCTCTTGGGAGAGGCTTGTGAGGAGCAAGGGAGGTAGGGAATATGGGAGATAGAAGGGAAGTAATCCCTTCTGTTATTTATTACTGTTTTCAACAGTAATAAATGGCAGCCTTGGCTTACTGAATCAGGTCAACCACAGCCCAAAGGTCTTTGCAAAGCTGGCTTTGGGAACAGATGAAGTCCTTATTAGTCATGATCAGTGGTAACACTCTCAAGCACTTTGCAGCCTCAAACACCACCCCAAAGGTGGCTGTATCCACTTTGTATTCCCCCCACACCATCAGGCTGCATTCCAAAGGGAGCTATATGAGCCTGTGCTGGGACATTCCCTTGATTTGGTTAGGGAAGCATGATCTATCTCCTCCAGCTTTTTAAATTTATGTTTCTCTTGTTGATATTGAGAGAGATCCAGGATGAAGGTGTCTTTGACACTTTGCATGCGTTTACTTAAATTCAGTTTTCCCATTTCATTTGATTAATTCTGTTTGTGTTTGTTTTATTCAGTTGGTAATGGAGTGTAGGATCATGCATGTCTGAAAGACTCTGTAATTGCATTGCCTGTCTTCTGACAGTGCAATTAATCTGGCATATTAATTATCACTGCTTTCCAATTATTGCCTCCAATGTAGCTACATAGCCCTGAAAATTCAAGCACAGACCTAAATCTTTACAGACTTATTCCTACTAATAGATGTGGTGATTTTCTCCACAACCTCTGGACAAGGACTGGCCTTTTGTGATGAGTTATTTGTACTAGTTTCATTTGATTTGAAGACCTTGGTTATTTGCAGGGTTTAATTGATGGACGCTATTTTCCTCAAGCTTGAAGTCTTATATTTAATTTATTTCCTGAGAATAACAATGTTTGTAGGTGCTCTGGATGGGCAGTGGTTTGTGATATTTCTGTTATTGCTTTACTTCCTAGTAGTCTACAAAAAAAGGCTTTTAAAAGTCTTCAAGTTACTTATTAAGAAGAGTCTTGAGTAATACACGGCTTGACTAATGTATGACCTACATGGATGGCAATGCATGGGTGGATTATAAAGCTGTCAAAAGGCACTTTGGGTTTTAGTTATGTTCTTTGGCAGGAAATAAATGCTATTCCTCTATGAGCTCTATTATCTTAAGCATACCCATGCCTCATCTGAAAGGATTTGTTAAGATTTATTGCCCAGCATTTGGTCATTGTGATACCTGAAGGAGTCTCCTGCTGCTGTGGCTGTGTTAGGTGGAAGAAGGGGTTCCTGAGATGAGCAAAGTCTATCAAGTAAGGAAATCACTGGAAATTCAGCACTGTGAAGCTGAAATTTTCATAGAATCATTGGAAAAGACCTTCAAGATCATCCTAATTCTTAACCTAATTCTACCAAGTCCACTGCTAAGCCGTGACCCTAAGCACCACATCTACGTGACTTTCAAACATCTTCAGGCATGGTGATTCAATCACTTCTCTGGGCAGCCTGGTCCAGGGCTTGACAACCCTTTCAGGAAAGAAATTTTTCCTGATATCCAACCTAAATCTCCCTTGGAGCAATTTCCTCTTGTCCTGTCACTTGTCACTTGGGAGAACAGACCAACATCTACCTCTCTACAACCTCCTTTCAGGGAGTTGTAGAGAGTGAGAAGGTCTCCCCCGAGCCTCCTTTTCTTCAGACTAAATAGCTCCAATTCCCTCAGCCACTCCTCACAAGACCTGTTCTCTAGACCTTTCCCCAGTTTTGTTTCCCTTCTTTGGACACTCTCCAGCACCTCGATGTCCTTCTTGGAGTGAGGGGGCCAAAACTAAACCCAGTATTTGAGGTGCAGTCTCACCAGTGCCAAGTCCAGGGGGACAATCCCTGCCCTAGTCCTGCTGGCCACACTATTTCTGATACCAGTCAGGATGCTGGTGGCCTTCTTGGCCACCTGGGCACATGCTGGCTCATCTTCATCCAGCTGTTGACCAACACCCTGAGGTCCCTTTTTGCCAGGCCGTTTTCCAGCCACTCTTCTCAAGTTTTGCCAACTATTGTTTAGTGAGAGAAATTTGTGTGTCTTTGACACCTTGAGGTCCTCCACAGTGTTGTCCCAAAGCATGAGAGCTCATAACACTCCTGCAACAGACCCAGAGTCCAGTCTTGCTACAGTGCTGGGTCTTGTACAATCCTGAAACACATTGCTGGGAACCACCTGTGTGAGCCTTTGTGAGAAGGCAATTTTTTGTCACTGGCTTATGTATTATAAGGTCAGAACTGGACTTACTGGATGCTGGAGTTGACTGCTGAAGGACCATGGTATGATTTCATAAGCAGGTGGTTTGGAACAGGAGAGTTTTCAACCCAGGTAATTTCCAAAACACTGAAAAACTAACTCCTGGCAGATGCAAGTGGAAATGATTGTAAATAGGTCATTGCACCAATTATGCAAATGATTGTATTTACACTGACAAGAACTTAAGGAGAACACTCAACTTAGTCTGGATGCACACAGGTGTAACTAGGAAGTGAAACCTGGTCCATCACCTGTCTTGGTTCAGGACCTTTACAGACCGCCAGTAACCCATGGCTGATCACAAGTCATGCAGTAAAAGGCTGTCCTCAAGGACAGAAATTTGGTTAGAATCTTTTACAGAGGGGCGTGGGCATGGAAAAACCTGTATTACAGCTGTCACTGGGGCACAGAAGCTCTTTCCCTCCTTGCTATCCATTTTATTACCAACAGTTCTCATTTCCCTAATTTAATTAGCTAGTGAAAGACCATTTACATTCATTAAATAAATCAGCATTCTGGTTCATTGTGAAGGTAATGATCCAGTCTCTAATTCACACAGTTACAAGGAACTTGATAAACAAAAGTAGCTGCTGCCAGCAAGCGCCTGCCCTGGTGACACCTGTCTTTGCCAGCTCCATCCATTCAATGCTGGCTACCCCTGCCCTGTCCTTTTCATACCTGGATGCTGCAGGGTTCAATGGGAGATGTGTGTGGTCCTCGTTTTCTCCCACTCCCAAGGGCACGATGAGTCCTTGCTCTGTGTAGTAGATGCCTGCTTATCCACATAGTGTAGGTGTTGTACAGGGGGCTGCATGGAAAAGCTTACTATTTAGCTCAAAATTAAGTATCTGGCTTTTGCAGTGTTGGAGGCTGTTGGTTTCGTCTTGGGTACCATGTGGGTGGGAGATGTCAGACAGTTTGCAGGAACTGAGAAATATTCTGTCATGGTTTAACCTCAGCTGGCAACTAACCCCCACACAGGCACTCACTCAATCCANCTTGGGAAGACAAATGCCATCACTCCGAACATCTCCCCCTTCCTTCTTCTTCCCCCAGCTTTATATTCTGAGCATGATGTCATATGGTCTGGAATATGACAGTTGGGGTCAGCTGTCCCAGCTTTTTCCCCTCCCAACTTCTTGTGCACCCTCAGCCTACTTGCTTGACTGGAGTCACTCCAAGTTCCTACCAGAATAATCCAAGCTAACAAGATTCTGCTTCTATTCCCTCAAGGGTAGGCATATAGAGATGGATGAGCCTAAATGAATCACTTCCTGCTCAATTTTTTTTCAGGCACTGGAGAGTTACCCTTTGAAGTCTGAAATCTTGGCTTCATCCATCTAGGATGAACTCCCCCTGGGATACCAACATGTCAGGATGGAATTTGATGCCCCTGTACTCAGCACTTGTGAGATCGCACCTTGAGTACTGTGTCCAGTTTTGGGCACCACAGTACAAGAAGGACATTGAGGTGCTGGATTGGGTGCAGAGAAGGGCAACAAAGCTGGTGAAAGGGCTGGAGAGCATGTTTTATGAGGAGCGGCTGAGGGAACTGGGTTTGTTTAGTCTAGAGAAGAGGAGACTGAGAGGAGACCTTATTGCCCTCTACAACTACCTAAAAGGAGGTTGTAGCGAGGCTGGTGTTGGTCTCTTCTCTCAAATTAGTAATGATAGGACGAGGGGAAATGGCCTCAAGTGTGCTGAGGACTCCAGAGCTGGCCCCAGCACTGCAGGGGGGTCTCCCAGAGAGCAGCAGAGGGTCAGGATCCCCTCCCTCGCCCTGCTGCCCATACTGCTGGGGAAGCAGCCCAGGATGCCATTGGCTCCTGGGCTGCAAGTGCACATTGCCAGCTCATCTGCAGCTTTTCATCCACCAGCATCCCCAAGTCCTTCTCCACAGGACTGCTCTCCACCCCTTCGTCCCCCAGCCCACATTGATACTGGGGATTGCCCCAACTCAGGTGCAGGACCTTGCAACTGGCCATGTTGAACCTCATGTTTTTCACACAGGCAATATGTGAACTGCTTCTGAGTCCTGCAAGTACAGAATGACAAAATCTTCCCCGAGAACCTTGCTGCTGTGTGATTTGGGACCTTAGTTTGTGTGCTCAGGTCATGAGCACAGTCACCTAAGGTATAGCCAGTGGAGAGAAAAAGAGAGAAAGCTCTTCAGAGGGTAATTCAAAGGAGGAACATGAGCTAGCTTGACAGTAGGTGTATTGAATAGGTCTGCCATGATAGGCATTAATATTAGCTTGTTAGGATGGGAGCAGTGTCTTCCTTCACATCTGCTCACCACCACGGATGTCAGGGCTGCTGCTGAAACCAGCCGGGAATCTTGAACAAGCAGCATCATCCACTGAGAAAAGGCATCATCCCCTTTCCACAATAAAGCCCAGAGTTAGTACTTTTTTGTAGCTTTGCCTTCAAAATCAATCTGGGTTGAAAACAGGAGGTGAAGGAAAATTATGGTGCCAAAACAGACTGAGAACAATGAAGGTATTTTTGAGTTACAAGCTGTTAAAACATGAACTATGAAATGAAATTTGGTATGTTTTTTGCCCAGTGTGCCTTTGTTTTCTCTCCCCATGATATTGTGTCACAGCAAAGCTCAAACTCACTGCGTCACACCAATCTCCTTGGGGTTTAATGGGAACAGTGTGTTTCTTTTCCTGAGGTGGCAGGGAAAGACATTAGGTTATTCTTACTTACTTGGATAAATGTTTGTGCTTTGTGAAGGACTTACCAGTGAGTGTGTGGATACTGCTGTTTCTTAGCACAATGAACTGGACTTGGAAAAAAAATGGTTTGGGTTTGAAGTAGGGATGGTGTTGCAGCGGAAGCAAAGTCTCCAAAACAAATTACAGCTGTTGATAAGGTGTGATAAAGGCTGGAGGAGGTTTCTCTCCACCTAACACAGGCATGAATCCTGTGCTGGCACCCTCAGCTACACCTAAATGTGCAAGACATCTTGGAGCACCCACTTGTCTGGGTGGCCCTCTGGTAAAGTGGAAGGGCATTATGTATTTTCCTTTGCTCTGTATTTGTGTGTATTAATTAGGGAGATTTTAACTTCAAAACACACTGTCATGGTAAGATCATAAGCAGACATAGAACTGGTTCCTCCAATAGATGCACAGCAGCTTCTCCCTTGCCATGCTGAGCCTCCCTCCCCCTTTGTGTTCTTTGCAACTTCAGGTCTTGAGCTTGAAATTAAGGCCTAACCCACTTCCCATTTCATTACTGAGGTCAGAAATGGGACTTTGGGGACTTGCTAAGTCGTGATGGTAAAATCTGCATCACATGGCAGGTGTTGAGACAGTCAGCCACCCCCAGCTCACACTCAACGGGGGGACACATCCACAAGTGTTGCACACCTACCTCATCCTGCTCCTTTCGAACCCAGTCCTGCACAAAACATGCTCACAGGCATTCAGCCCCAATCCCTGTTTCCAAAGTTAATTACTTTTCTCCCCTTAAAGAGAATTCCTCCACTGTTGATATTTATCATCTGCGTGTCAATCTTGTCGAGCGAAGATATATTGCACTGTGTACTCCATGCAGAGCTGGGAGTGTCCCAGTGGCGTTTTCTGAAAGCCATTTTGAGTAATCATCCCTAGAGGGTCCCTTAAACATGTTCAGCTCTACATCAAGCAGCATCACCTCTGCCTCATTAGCATTCTGCAAAGCCTCACTCCCTTCCCCCTCCAGCCCTTTCTGCTCTTCACCGAAAGACAGACAGAAAGTTCTTCCTCTACTCAAATAGCTCCACCATTGCCTTGTTCGTCTTAGCACCTAAATCAGAACTGTCCGTATGCTTGCTGTGTGCCATTATTTTTTACACTGTCCCATTTCCCACTCCTGTGGTGCCCTTCACACGAGCTCATGGTAGCTGTGTGAGAGCCTTCTTTCCTGTAGCTCCTGCCACCCAGTTATCTCCAACTTACTGAATTGTTTCAATAGCCAAGACTATTTCTACACTGACTTTAGGAGCTTGGAAACATTTCTAAAGGCCTTACAGTGCTCACCCTATTTCCCTTTCCATATACATTATTGCAAAATCTTCCTTAGATCCAGCACTTGAAATTGCACAGATCTCAAGATGAGTCATAGAATCATAGAGTCATGGAACTGTTCTGGTTGAAAAAGACCCTTAAGATCATTGAGTCAAACCATTAACCCAGCACTGCCATGTCACTGTTAAACCATGTCCCTCAGCACCTCATCTACACAGTTTTTAAATCCCTCCAGGGATGGGGAGTCCACCACTGCTCTGGACAGCCTAGTCCCTGTGAAGAAATATCCAAATATCCCAATATCCAACCTAAACCTCCCCTGGTGCAACTTGAGGCCGTTTCCTTTGGTCCTATTGCTTGTTTCTTGGGAGAAGAGACCAACACCCATCTTGCTACAACCTCCCTTCAGGTAGTTGTTGAGAGCGAGAAGGTCTCCCCTGAGCCTTCTTTTCTTCACGCTAAACAACCCTAGGTCCCTTAGCTGCTCCTCACCAGAATTGTGCTCTAGACCCTTCCCCAGCTTTGTTGTCCTCCTCTGGACATACTCCAGCCCCTCAATGATCTCCTTGGAGTGGGAGGTCCAAAACTGAGCACAGGATTTGAGGTGTGGCCTCCCCAGTGTCGAGTTCAGGGGGACAATCCCTGTCCTAGTCTTGCTGGCCACACTATTTCTGACATAAACCAGTGTTTCCAAACTTTCTTCTTGTGTAGATTTCAGAGTGCTCTTGTTCTCCCTCCTCTCCTGCTGTGTCCCTAAGGTGGGGAAGGGCTCTGCATCAATACCACAGATGCTCCAGGCATGACTGTGTGCCAGGGATGATTCAGGACCTGTGATTTGCCATCTTTCTCTCATAGAACAGCTGCATGAAAAGCCACTAATTGAGTCTTTAGCTTCAAGGTACGTTGTCTTTGATGGCTTTTCTGCTCTTCCTCCCTCTGCCACCTCTTGTTCCTGCCGTCAGGCTGCTGCATACCATCCCTTCTCCCCTGCCAGCACAGCTGCTCTGCTGAGAGCTGGTTTGGGGAACGGATCCAGCTTAAAAGCCACACAGCCAAAACAGGGCTTTTTGAGGGTAATCGGTTGCTTCCTTGATTCTTTTTGTCCCACCCTACTCAGCCACAGCTTTGTGACACTACACAATGATGTAGCAGGAGCAAACCCTTGGGAGGGGGTAAGGGACAAGGATGTGGAGGCAATTGTTTAAGCTGATGTTGCTGCAAAAGAAAATGCATTAGTAAACCAAGGCCTCCCAGTGAAATCACAGGGGTAATGTCATGTTCCTTTAAATCCCCCAAGGAATTTGACTTACTGGACAGAGACCCTTTCTGCAAGAAAAAAGAAACAACAAACAAACAGCCTGTGGTGGGTTAACCTTGGCTGAGCGCCAGGTGCCCACCAAGCCACTCTATCACCCTCCCTTTCCTTCCCCTCTCNCACCCCCCCTCTTCTCCCTAGCTTTATAGCTGAGCTGACATCATATGGTATGGAATATCCCTTTGGTCAGTTTGGGTCAGCTGTCCTGGTTGTGTCCCCTCCCAAGATCTTGTCCACCCCATCCCACTGGAGGGGTGAATGTTGGGATCCTTGCTCAGCAGTAGTCACAACACAGGTATGTTATCAGTACCCTTCTAGCTCCCAGCACAAAACACTGCTGCTATGTGGAAAACCAGCTCAGCCAGACCCACTACACAGCCCTTTATAAATCAGGAAATGCTCATTATCTCCTTCACCCTCTGCTCCTTTCTGTGCCTCTTCCTTTCAAATTTAAGTGTCATGAGGATATACAGAGTTGAAGAGTAATGCAATAAATTATTTTGTGCCTTGGAGCTCAATTTTTGTTGCAAATATTTTAGATCTGCGTGGATTTGTGGAGTCATGGTAAGCTGCATGGCAGGATGAAAGCCTGGCAGCATCTCTAGGTCCAGACACATTCTGAGAGCTGTTCAAATACATCTTTAAAGACAAACTATCGGTAAGGCTGAAGACATCAAGCCTTTTCCCCTTTCTTGCTCCTCATCTCTCAGTTCAGCATGTCCCAGTGGGATTTCCTCAGGTGTTAGGATGGGTCCTTTGAAAACCTTCCAGAATCACATTGTTTGTTCTTGTTGTTAGAGACATCAACTCCATCACCTGAAGAGAACCCTTATCACCTAGAAAAAATGAGTCTTGCACCCCATGGCATGTGGGGAAGAAAGGCACAGAGGTGTTTTTTGTAACTGGGAGTCTGCTGTTCACATTAGTTCCTGAGGCAGTTGAAAAATTTAGCACTGAGACTTTTTGGAAAACTTCTTCAATTCTTCACAGGCATGGTCCTCCCTGGGCTATTTCTTCTGCCATTAAAAGCAGCTCAAATTCCTGAGGTATTGCGGTTGGGACTCTTTCTGGAGGTATTTAAAAGATGTGTAGAAGTGGCGCTTAGGGACATGGTTTAGTGGTGGACTTGGTAGTGTTATGTTAATGCTTAGACTTCATGATATTAAGGATCTTTTCCAACCTAAACGATTCTATTATTCTGTAGTTAGTGAAGAGAAACAGGTGCCTCCAGAAACTGATTTGGCCCTGCTAGGGTCCAAATCACCTTTCAGGAGTGTCTCTGAGTTGCCCCAAGCTCTAGCACAACCTTGAGCAATTTGGTTCCCCCCATGGGTGCTGCGGTTTGGTGTCAAATGTTGGGATGGACTCTTCAGTCCCAATGGTGCTACCTTTTTGGAGGCTAGAGCAGAGAAAGCCGGGGCATTTTGGTTGATGACAATCAGCTCACCTCAAATGTGGGGATGGACTCTTCAGTCCCAATGGTGCTACCTTTTTGGAGGCTAGGGCAGAAAAAGCAGGAGCACTTCAGGTGATGACAGTTAGCTCACTAAGAGCTATGTTTGTGGCTGTCACTTCTCTTCCACCTTCTTTCTCCTACATCTGATTTCCCTCTGGTCCTTTGCACTTGCCCTGATCTCCAGTTCCTTACCACCTCTTGCACCAGCTCCAGTCTCCTGTTATGTACTGAAATGGGAAGCTCCTGGAGATGTTGGACCATCTAGCTGATGTGACTACAGTGCTACTGGTGCCTGAGCCAGGTAACCTCATGCTAGTTCTGGTGACAACCATAGCTGCACCTTTAAACCATAGTACAAACTCTTTACCCTCAGGCAGGAGCTGGGCTTTAAAATGCTTGATGTGAAACAGCAATCAAGGAATATAAATGTTAGGCATTGCAAAACCTTGGAAAATATGTCCAAGTGTAGCACAAAGAAAGTAGCTGAGTGTCAAAAATGTATCCTCCCTAAATGTGAAAAGAAGGGCCAACATAACGGGGATGTGTCCAAGCAACCAAGGAGGCAAAGCTCCTATTGCCTTGAAGCTGGGAGCTGTGATGCTACCAAAAGCATGGTGGTAGAATGAGGAACTCCTGAAAGGCCAAACACTTTTCTGTCCCTGCTCACTCATGTGAGGCTGCATGAACAGAAATAAGGCAAGAGAACACCTCCGATTTCATCTTCTGGTTTCACATTAGGCTTAATCCAGCATCAGTGTAATTGTGTTGCCCTGTGGTTTACTGAACCAGTCTGATCTTGTCCCCTGTGGTTAATACTAGCTGCTAAGACTTCTTGCCTTTAATTCTCCTCTTGACATCTCTTTTTGTCCTAGCTTAGGCTAAAGGGCTTAGTGTAGTGCAACTTGGGTAGCTTTAAGCACCTAAGACCTAAAAAGGTATTATTTAAGTACACTAGTCTCAATGCACCTCTTTGGTCTTAATACCTTTAGGGCTCTAAGCAGCCATTCTATTCTGTATTTATGCAGTGTCTCACCCAGAGAGGTCTTAGTTCATGGCTGAGATTCCTATGTATTGCTAAAGAGATTCACAGCTTGCCACTCTGCTCTCTTTATCTGTCTTTAACCAGCCTAATTCAGCTGCAGACCCTTCATAGAGTGGGCAGGAGCTCACTCAACCTCACTTACTTTGGTAGAGATGTTCCTAAACTGAGGTATGGGCCCACTGCAGCAGATTGCCTTGGGAAAGTTTCTCTAAGTAAAGGCAAATGTGTGCCACTGCTGGGAGACCTTGAAAATCATAGAATCAGAATCATTCTGGTTGGAAGAGACTTTCAAAATCATCAAGTCCAACCATTAACCCAGCACTGCCATGTCACCATAAACCACCTCCCTCAGCACCACATCTACACAGCTTTTAAATCCCTGCAGGGATGGTGACTCCACCACTTCCCTGGGCAGCCTGTTCCAGTGCTTGACAATCCTTTCTCTGAATAAATTTTTCCTAATATCTAGTCTAAACTTCCCCTGGTGCAACTTGAAGCCTTCACCTCTAAGTTTCCTCACCACTACATTGAGGGGAGCAGATCCAGGGAGGTAGTGTTGGTGCAATACAGCATCCCCAGAACTGGACCACGCTGTCAGCGTGGCATCAAAACCTTTCTCTGTGACATCTCCTGAGCATCTGCTGCACCAAGCACAAAACCCTCCCTGTGGGACAGACTGTGGGGGCTGGGAGCTTCCTTCTCCCTCTTCCCCAAGCCCTTCCACTTAATTTGTGTCATTTTGTTCAGATGCAGCTGGAGAGAATTAAAATGTCAGCCAGGCACAATTGCCTCAATTGAGATGAAAAGCTGCTGGAAGAAACAATGCTAACAAGCATGGCAAAGAGAAAAAGGGAAAGCCTGGTGCTGTTTAGCTGGCAATAATTAGCCCCAGAAATGGAAAGAGGCAGGATCCAGCGTGGCTCCTGTTCAGTTCAGGGGAGGTCCAGTTAGGACCAGGTTGATGAGAGCTGCTTAATTGCTGCTAATCTGTTACTGGATGGAGTCTGGTCTCCAGGATGTGCTCATCATGCAAAAGCATGTGGCAATCTGGTTGCAGAGAGCAAAGGCAGGCAGAGATGCTCCTAAGGCTTGGGTGTTGTGAGAGGGGACCTACTTGGGTAGGGTTATTTGGTGACTGGTGGTTGTGGGGGTGCAGGGTTTGGGAGATCCTTTGGATATTCATGTGTTATATAAAACAGTGATAGAAGGACAAGTTTTCAACTGTTTAAGCCTAATTACTATGTGACATCAGGACTCATCCCATCACAGCCCAAGACACTAAAGGTAAAGAGTAGATTTAAGGAAATCACAGAAGCTACAAATTCCTTTACTAGGAGAAGAGATCAGATGTGTGACTTTTAGATCAGGAACATGCAACAGCCCTGCCTTGAAGGCTCAGTATTTTAGCCTACTGGTTAACTTTGGAGAAACATAAAAAATGGGACTAGAAATATCCTGCAGGATTGTAACTTCTGTTCCCATGTCCTCAGCCAGAGCTTCTTATAACGGCTGAGTTCCTGCAAGCAATGTGGAGGATATTCTGGGTCCACCAGCCACTTTTCCTTCCTTCACCTCTATCCAAATTTTCCCTCTTTTTCTGGACAATGTGAGAACAACCCAGACAGCCTTGTGCCCATTGTGTGGCCTCCAGTCTTACTTGGTAGCAGGAACTGTAGCCAACTGTACTCTTCCTTTTCTTCTTCACTTCTTCCCAGTGCAGTTTCAGCATAACACATGCTTAATAAAGCAACCTCCTCAGATGAGAGCCTGAGGTCAGGGCTTCTTCCATGCTGTGTGAGTGGCTTCATTTATTCCAGGGCTGCAGTGAGAAATATGGGAATAGATAGTACTGGGAGGGCAGTGACATCCAAATCATGCTGGAAGTACTTGCAAACTTAAGATTGACTGTCTCTGGTCTATCCAGCTCTCAAAATCTGTGATGATTTCATGTGTTGTTCCAGGTCTCTCTTGTTTATGAATCCTGGGTTAGGTCAGTGTTTGCCTCTGTCACTGCAGTGTGATGCTGGTGATTTGGTTTGCATCCACCATCAGGTCACGTATTTGATGTGCCTGGGAACTCCTCTGGTTTTTTTCAAGCTAAAGCAGTTGGCCTAACAAAAGGTATGTTTCCTCCCTACAGATCCTGCTTAAGCTCAGCTTTGAAGTCTTTCAGGCAATATTGATCCCACATCAGCGCTACATACACAGGTTCTTGCTTCTAGAAGGAGCAAGATGGGAACTGGGCAGTACATGTTAAACACTGGATAAAGGGAGTGACAGGATACCCTGGAAGTCATCTTTAAGGTGAAATTGAAGGCAAAGAAAGTGAAACAGCTTAAAGGAAAATGCGAACTAGTTGTACATGATTGAAATGAAGGGGTCTTAAGAATATTGTTTAAATGTTTTCCTGGTCTGATGTCTAGTTGTTGCTCCATAGCAAAAGTCAAGGCAGAGCAATGAAAGACCATTGTTGATCAAAGGAAATGGCCTCAAGTTGCACCAAGAGAAATTTAGATTGTGTATTAGGAAGAATTTATTTACTGAAAGGGTTATCGGGCATTGGAGTGGGTTGCCCAGGGCAGTGGTGGGGTCCCCATCCCTGGAGGTATTTAAAACACATATAGATGTAGTGCTTCAGGATACGGTTTAGTCAAGGACTGGTTACTGTTAGGTTAATGACTCGACTCGATGATCTTAAAGGTCTTTTCCAATCTAGCCGACTCTGTGATTCTGTGACTGCACCAGACACACTGTGAAATCTGAAGTGTACCTTTTATTTTAAAAATAAAAAACCATGGCAGACTGAATTCATACTGAGGTACCAATTCATGGGGGCTTTTAATCACTTTTTGAAACAGGGGCTGCCCTTCTGTCTGTTATTTAGCTCAGTAGCTGTGTGAAGTGTCATGACTTTTTCACAGCAATGTAAACACCCAACTGAAGCAAGGTCCAGCACTTCTGACCTCTGCTTGTACATGCCCCATCTTTTAATGCAAGCAACAACACACCTCCTGGTTTGGTGGGACAGAGAGCTATGATCTATCTTGATGTGTGTTTTCAAGGAGAAGGCAAGGGAAGAGAATGGGTACTCAGACAAAGCCAATTCTTACAGTCCAGTGGTCCAGTCAGACCATTGTTCCAGTTAATCCCATCTTCTCAGATAGCAACAGTGCATTGGGAAGAGACTCTTCCCAGGACGCAGCCGGTGAGCTGTGCAACACCCTCAACCATGTGAAAAATGGCTTTCTCACCCTCCCATGTAAACTTCTTATGCTTTCTGAAGCATAACATTAGATTACCTGAATAATATTGTCTTCCTGCTTCTTTTGGTTAAGCGCATTCTTTGAGATGAGATTTCTCCAGTGAGGCATTGAAGTGAAAATCACTCCTTGGTGTGGACCTCAACTGGCACCTGTTGTGACTTTCTCTCTCCCCTTCCCCTGTTTTATCTCCTCCTTCAGACCTAGAAGATAAAAATGACAGTATATGGTCATGACTTATTTTGCAAGTGTAAGACATGGTCTCAAAGGGGATGTTTCTCCTGTGTCTGGCAGCAAGATGCTTTGCACAAATTAAGGGAGTGTTTGAAATAGGAAAGAGCCATGTAAAAGATCTCACATGTAAAAGATAAAGGAAAATGTTGTCTGCCATGCTGTCCTAGTTTGAATGGCACTGGAGCCTGGATAGAGAATCACAGAATCACGGAATGGTAGGGGTTGGAAGGGACCTCTGGAGATCATCTAGTCCAACCCCCCTGCCAAAACAGGTTCACCTAAAACAAGTTGCACAAGATGGTGTCCAGGTGGGTTTTGAATGTCTCCAGAGATGGAGATTCCACCACCTCTCTGGGCAGCCTGGGCCAGTGCTCTGCCAGCCACCCTCAAAGTAAAGAAGTTCCTCCTCATGTTTGGATGGAACTTCCTATGCTCAAGTTTGTGCTTATTACCTCTTGCCCTGTCACCAGACACCACTGAAAAGAGTCTGGCCCCATCCTTCTGACACCCACCCTTTAAGTATTTATAAGCGTTGGACTCAATGCTTATAAAGCACACTCAGGCCTGCTTTCCTATGCCTGCCTCGGATACAGGTAGCATATCTACCACAGCAGCATGGAACTACCCTGGGCTTCCCTGCTCTCCAGGAAGAGGCTGGAGCCCTCAGTGAACTACATGATGCTGCAGCTCTCAAAATCTGAATGATTAAAGACAGCAATAGCTTCCAAACCTGTGCTGCAGTCCCAGTTAGGAAATTGTTAGGTGTTGCTGCAGTGACACCATTTTTACTGGTGAAACATCAGGAGAATCTCTGTATCATGAATGCCTGGGACTCTAACTGAAGAAGTTGGGCTTGTCAACTGCTAAGCCACCATCTGAGCTTGAATACCAGCCTCTGATGTTCAGTGGTACCATTGTAATTGGCTTTATGAAAAACAATTCTTTATTCCAGATGTGATAAACACTATGCTGGAGAAATGTGGTCCTCAAATAGAATTTAGGTGCTTGATTTCTAGTCTGTTTCCCATTTCTATCTTAGAAAAACTCATTCCCTCAGTCCTTTCTCTGTGGGTAAGTATCCTACAGCCAGAGGTGATGTGTGTCACCAGGTGTCCCCATGAGCCTTGAGTTCACTCAATGGTAGCTGTGCTCTGCTGACCTTACAGGAGACAGGGCAACCTGCTAAGTGTATTGACAGCTCTTAAAGTAGGTTTTGTCCTGGTTTCAGGCACTGTTTAACATAGTTTGTGGCTTGATCCAGGGGTTTGCCCCAGGACTGTTGCTACATCCTTGTCCCCCAAGGATCAGTGCTGGGTCCAGTCCTGTTCAACATCTTCATCAATGAC